>JABUQX010001405.1:45000-48379 GCA_015478945.1 Trachelipus rathkii
GATCGGGTGCATGATCTATGAAATCTATAAACGTTAGGAAGGCGGGTGGCCGGATGGCAATTCCTCTCCGAGTTTTGGGGAAGTGTGCTTTGCTGACCCCACCCCTCGTTAAACTATATTCTCTATGCCTCAATACTAGCACTTTCCTTCAGTGTTGGAAGCGCTCATATGTCCAACCTATTCCGAAAAAATGATGCTGTTCTGATCCTTCTAACTATCGCCCTATAGCTCTCAATTGTATTCTTTCTAAGATCTTAGAAACCCTTCTCAATTCTCATTCTTAGATCATCGGAAATCTCTTTCCTTCTTTCTGATTACCAGTACGGCTTCGGTGCTCGAGATCTACTGGCGATATACTTTCCTATTTAACGTTTTATGGTTTTCTGCTTTAGGAACTACGGGGGACTTGTGGTGGTGGCACTTGACATATCCAAAGCATTTGGACGGGTATGGCACTCACTGCTCTCCAAGCTCCCTCTCCTTTGGGTCCCCTTCTTTTTTGCTTACTTATGTCTAGCTTTCTTTTCAATGCTCAATTGTGGCCTGTTGTTTGATGGGGCGATGTCTTTTCTGTCAATAGTGGTGTTCTCAGGGTTCTGTTTATCTCCTACTTTATTCTGCTTTTCATCAATGATCTTCTCACCTGCACATTAAACTCCACTCATATGTTGATGACTTGACCCTTCATTCTTCAACTAATTCAATTTCCCCCTTTTACTTCTAGAATGGCCTCTCGTCTTAATTTTTCCGATTTCTATTCTTGCTGACTGGATAGAATTTCAGGGTTTGGGTCGTCTCAAGCTTGTGAATTTAATTTTTAAAAACCAACTTCTACAATATCTCTCTCATCTTTGATGATTTTAAACTTTTTATTATTCTTTGACGGTTCTCTGTCTCTCGCATGTCTGACATATAAACATCTTCGGCCTTACATAAAAATTTTTTCATTTTGAAAACCTTCAAATCCAGTGGTTGCTAGGGCGGTCAAGAACAGGAGTTTCGTTTAGAGGGTGCGAGAAACTTTTTTTTCCTTCTCAGTTACAATATACAGGGTCTATGCTTGCTATGGAATACTGTTCAAATATCTTGGGGGGGGGGGGGGGGGCGGGGGCTCCTGGTTTCATTCGGGCTGTTTGATAGGGGTGAGTCAAAGCAAAGACTTATAAACTCGTCTTGCACTTTCTGTTAGCTTGACTTTATATTTGGCGCGCGATGTTGGTGCTTTTTTTTTATAGGTATTGTATGTTTGGGAAGTTGGCTTCGCAAGGGGGGAAAACCTTGGGTTTTTTTTTTCCCCCCAACTCGGTATCCTTTACATGCCCCTCGTACGCACAAGGGGTGTGTGTCGGCATGAGTTTTGTGTTGAATGTAGTAATCCAGACTGGTTTCGTGGGTGCTTCTTTTTTTCTGCAGAGTCTGTTGTGGAATTCTCATCATCTGTGTTTTCTACTCAATTTAAATTCCTACCCCCCACTTTAAAAAAAGAGCGCCCGTGCGCTGTGTTATTTGCGATAATTTGCGTTAGAGGATAAGATTTTTTGAGAGGCGTTCAACAACTATCTTGAATAGGGTGGGGGTTTGCCCGTTGAAGGGGGTGACTGTAAAAAATAAATAAAATAAGGTCTAAATAGGATTCCTTAAGCTAGTGAAATCACAAGAATGGGCATTCGACCGTGAAAACCATTAGAATGCATTAAAAACAAATGGGAGCTTGCTGTGCTTGAAAAAAAAAAAAAAAAAAAAAAAAAAAAAGAGACGAGAAGTGGAAGCAGGCTTATTGGCAACCACTGGCAACAAGGCATGATAGTGACGATGTTGTGGCTTTTCTCACTATCGAGAAATACTACTGGAAGGCTGAAGAGATTTGGGAATATGTTAGACTTTGATAAGTTCATTGGCCGAAAATTGCAGTTGAATCTCTCATAACCGTTAAAGGTAAAATCAAACAGGGAACCTCATGTTATAACTGAAGAGACAGTCCCCTCAAGGAGCAAAGATAATTCAAATTTTTGGCAGTCTGGTAAGAGGAGTAGGTCACGAAAAATGAGCCTGCTTAAGAGAAACTGGAGATGAGGCTCCCGAAACTGAGACGTGCTTCAGAAGAGAACCTTTCAAGCGGTGGCATGATAATGGGTCAAGGTTTTCATTATTTTAGTGCTGCGGCAATATTATAGCACATCTTAATTATCAGTCAGAGGAGCTTATTTATAGTGTAGGTTAGGTTGGAATGTAAACACCCAAAAATTACCTGACGAGGATTGGGATGTGAAGCTTAATGTTTTTGTTAAAATTTGAGAATGTTTTGAATTTGAGTATGAATGAATGGTATCTATTTAAAAAGTTGAATAATGAGATCATTCTAGAGTATAGCGTTTTTTTTTTTTTTTTTTATTTACTTTTCGTTTCGGGCTGATTAATTTAGGTCTCTTCTTTCATTATTTTTATTTCTTTTAATATTGTAAACTAGTTAAAAGAATCTTTTGTAAATTGTATCTGTTAAACTAAAGCTGTAGCTAAATGTTGTTAATTTTTATTGAAATGAAATGGAATTATTTTTTTAAATAAACACAAACATAAAAAGTTATTATTTTATGCATTATATTCCTTAAAGGTATATTTTAAAAATTATATACAAAAATACTTGGGCAGAACCAAATATGAAATATAAATGACTAAGGTTGTACAGGGGAATGCAATCTTGAGTTGCTAGCAGTGCACAAATGTTCTATATTATTATGTGTATTTATTATATTAATTAAAGTATCGGTATCGGTTATCGGGTATCGGCACCTTAAAAAAATAGAGTATCGGTCGGTATCGGCCTCTTTTCTAGTATTGGTACATCGTTAATTATATATATATTATAATATATATATATATTATATATAATTTTATATATACTATATATTATATATAATATATATTATTATATATCTATATATTATTTATAATTTATTAATATATATATTATATATTATATATATATATATACTATATATATATATACTTTGTGGTGTCCCTCTATGAGAAACAGGCTCACTTTAGGTTTGTTTGCGCACCAAGCAGTCGGATGGTATAGGATGTATTAGAATAATCTTTAGAAGTGTGTCTGCATGTTATTCGTTAATTAAGCTCATGGAGTCTAAAAAGAGTGTCTATGTCGTCGTTAGTTTGGGAAAGACATCTTTGATTCTACAGAAATTGTATTATTTAATTTAATTTGTTCTGAAGGGAGGACTAGAACTAAGTGAGAGAGAGAGAGAGGAGAGAGAGAGAGAGAGAGAGAGAGAGAGGAGAGAGAGAGAGAGAGAGAGAGAGAGAGAGAGAGAGGGAGAGACGAGAGGGGAGAGAGGGAGGAAGGAGAGAGACGAAGAGAGAG
>JABUQX010001406.1:0-7500 GCA_015478945.1 Trachelipus rathkii
GTGAAATAAAACATGTATAATAAGCTATGTTTTACTTATAAAATAAAGTACTTTATTAAGATGATTTGGTATTAGAGAATTAACAATACAAAAAAAAGTTTTTGGTTGGATATTTTATCATTTTTACAAATGAATACGCTCATATTTCTATTTAAGTTTAAAATTCTTTCTATTTTTTTTCTTCTTCTTCCTCCTCTTCTTTTCTTCTAATGCACTATTCATTATACGTCCAACAGCTTCAAAAAGTTTGTTAAGGAATTCATGACAGTTAATAGATGGAAAAAACAAGTAAAATGTTTTTGGTTTTGGATCTCGATATTTGTTTAAAAACTCAAAAAAGGAACAAGATGTAACAAACAAAATACCGTCTTTGAACCATAAGTGTCTACCATAGGTTGTAGTTTTCCTTTGGATCCGGTATTTGTTACTATCAGTTAATTCAAAATCATCTGGGAAACCGGGAACTTCTGAAAAGTCATATTGTATTATGTTCCATCGGATGATGGAATTTCCACAAATATCGGTTATAGTTATAATAAGTTTTTTGAAAAGTTGATCGATAGTTGCTATGTGGTCAAGATTATCGCATTCGGGATAGTATTTTATATTTTTTTGTTCCATTTGTTCATTTAACATACGAAGATCAAAATTAAATTCTAGTCCTCTTTTCAAAAAACGAGTAATTTTCAAAAGATTATAAATTCTGCAAGGAGTAATTTCTTCGTAACCGAAGAGCACCACGACTTTCTCTAGATTTGGAGACACCTGACAAATATCATATAAAACACCAGAGAAAACCATCTTTAATTCTCCCAAATTTTTAAAAATTGCTTTATTTTCTTTAGCTGATATCATTTTGTATTCATCGCTACTTTGCCGGAAAGCTGTGCTTGCGAAATTCTTTATTTTGATTTCCAAGTAAGTCAAGTTCGGAAAAACCTCGACGATTTTATTACTCAAATAGCCACATTTACAATCTCCACTATATCTCGCTATACGGTCGTATGATAATTTCAATACGTAAACATCAGGAAAATGCAAAGGAGAAAGGGTATCATCTAAATATCGGTCGTTTTGAAGAATGGCATTAAACTGACATATATTTCCTATGTTCAATTCCAAGGAACCATCTACCTTTTTAATACGCTTTCGCAATCGGCTTCTAAAGATTTCCGAATCCCAAGAATCAATTATTTTTTTTGATAGGCGCTTGGGCCATGATATACACGTATGTAAATGGCACTTTGTTCGACGACCTAGAATGGGTAATGTCGTTAAAAGATGCAACACTGCAGATAGTCCTTCGCATGAGAGACAGAACGGTATTTTCATCTCATTTCTTTCATAATCTTTGGTTAAAAAAAATTCATCAAATTTAGTTTCCAACATTCTTAGAAAACGAAAGAAATTGCTTGTGGTAATTCCGTATTTTGCCGCTTTTTCTTCTTCTTTTTCATTCACCTTTCTAAAATTCACGGAATTTTCGACTGTTGGTGGATTTTCACTGATGTCGCATTCGAATATTCTTCTGTTGTCGATTTCTACCGCCACTATTAAATTAGTTAATTTTTTGTTAGAACAATTATTGTCGCATTTATCAGTAGGTGAGCGTATAAGCCAATTATTGTCGTATTTGGGAAATATATCCTCTTCCGACGAAAAACAGAAAATTAATTCTAGTATTTTCACCTCGGTTTTTGCAGCCAATAGTTGTAAACTAGCCATTTCAACAGCAGTTCTTTCGCGTCCATGGTTTAAGCGAACTCCAATTTTTTGTAAGTTAAATATTGATGAGATTCCCATAATTTCCTCTATGTTGTTATATTCTACAATTAATTCGTTTAACGAAGGGAGATTTTTGAAAGCGTTTCTATTGATAAAAGCATTCGCTATATCATTTGTAATATCAGCTTGGTTTCTTTCATGAGTCAGTCTGATTGTATTTCTTAAATTTATCCTTTGGCGACATGGGCATATTATTTTTAGAAAAACTAAATTTGGAAACAAGATAGAAATATTTTTCATAATTTCGAGAAAGTCGTCGTGGTCGAGAAGGCTAGTTGTCTTAATAATAATTTCTAATTTCAAGATACGAAATAAAGAATGTTGATGTTTTTCTTTCATTAAGTTCGTTAATTTTATGAAGGTTTCATACTGGTCTAAATAAAAAATCAGAGATCTTAAACTTTTGTATTCGGAACCCATTGTCCTAATAACTTCGACTGTTTTAGCAGCCGCGGAATCACCGTAGTTTAAACTTTTCGTCGCGACCATATACTCGGTCAATGTCAGGGATATTGATTCGGTCGCCTTGTACGGATTTTTTATGGCGTTTTCCAGAAAGGCTAGAAATATCGTCGAGGTTTTATCCCCGTCATCCGAATCCAATAGTGAAAAGAGCAGGTCGAATTTTAATTCTTTTAACCCATGTTTTTCTACATAATAATTCATAATCAAATCGCAGCTCAGCGCGAATTTTCTCGAATCCGAAACATTGTTGTATAAATCTAAGAAGGATAATGTTTCGAAAACAGCGTTGGTCGCTAAATTTTGCAGGTTTTTCACGTTCTTCTTACTTTCCTTCTTCTCCATATCGAGTTATTCGTCGTCGAATTCGGGTGTAAAAAAAAGAATTAAGGAAACGTAGTAGTATTTTTTCAACGAAATCAATCGTAATACCAATGAATGTAAAACCCTTCTACGGTATAACTAAAGATTCTATAAATCCACGGGCGCTGGTCGACTGGTATTATTCGAGGAATGTACGTAGACTCACATTCGTGGAAATGCGATATAAACGACGTTTTACAACAATGCCACGTTACCTAATGATAAAATATATAATATTTTGAGCCTCCTTTATAGGCGAGAAATAAAAATTAAATCAGTTGAATTTTTTTTTATTTATTTTATTTTTTAAAAAACAAAATTTATTATTATTTTCAATTAAGCGAATATAATATAGATAAACAACGAGATCAAACATTCGCTCGCATCAGGGAACTCTGATGTTTTTAAAAATATTCCGTCTCCCTTTTATAACTAAGAAATGTTTCTAGCAAAATATTTCGGGTTGGAAAATTTTGTATATTTACGGTTACCGATTTCTGGAAAAGATACTGGAAAAATGTTTGCTTTTGGAACCCGATATTTTTCTAAAAATTTAAAAAAAGAAACCAAGTATATACAAGAAGAGATAACACTATCGGTCCCCCTCGGCCATCCACGACGATGACCATGCGGTATGGGCGAACAGGTGGGTCATTTTTCACGAGGCGTGGTACCGTCAGACCGCTACTCAAATTAGCTCTTGGAACCAAATTCACTCTATATATCTATATTTCCATGTGGAGTGAAGGTCCGACTGTCCTCGTTATAATACACACTACGTAACATACTCATGGTACATTAGGTGCAAGTGTGCGAAAGTTTTTAAAAAATCGAAAGAAAAAAAAATCAACATTTTTTTGTAAATTAAAATATACATTCTTTTCCACCTGAAAATTATTGACTTTTACAAACTTTTTATTGTGAAATTAGTTCTTTGAAATTTTTAGATTTGTTAGCACTTAAAAGACCTGCGTCCGAATATATCATTATCCCTTTCGCACAAGAGCGCTCACCTAATTAGTCTGTCGCTGAACCCTAAAGGAACTATACTAAAAAGTGATTGCGCGAAGTCACAGGCTCGTTTTCCGCGTTCCCTTCGACCGCCGTATGAGTGTGCGCAAGGATCTTCTCCCCTGTTATTAGAACAAACAAATATTTGCTTCCGGTGCGTGTCTTTGTCTTGTCGCAATATATATCTGACTTTGGTTAGCTCTTTTTAACGACACGCATATGTTGTATCGTTGTGTCACTCCGTAGACTTCTCAACACCCTCCGTGTTATTTGCGTGACTCTCACGACGAGCTCTATTACATATTATAATCGAAACAGAGTTTTCTCTAGATTTAACTAACTGTCTCGTAATGATTTTAAAACAGACTACCCCCCCCCCCCTTCTCTCCTCTATAACTGGATCGTAGTGAAATTACAAAACATTCTCACTTTATAGCGATGGCATTCTATGGTTCTATTATATCATTAATAAAAGACTTTGATTATGACGATTTGGTTATAGTCTCTACATGATATTACACTCAACACATAAAATTAACACACTATATTAGAGTTCATTGTATACTTTATCTTTTTTTAAGCAATAGGTATACGCTACATTTCGATTTACTATTTTTTTTTAGTTTTAAAATTCTTTCTATTTTTACTTTCTCGTTCTTCCGTCCGACTCTTTCTTTCTTCTGAGTGTACGTACTTCATTTTTTATTTTATCGATGCCAATACGAGCGCTTCCAAAAAATAGTTTGTTAATAAAATCATGAGAGTCAACAGATGGAAAAAACAAGTAAAATGTTTTTGGTTTAGAAATCTGGATATTTGTTGAAAGAGCTCAAAAAAAAGGAATCAATGACTGAGTAAAACCCACATAAATATACCTTACTCTGACCTTGGTAAGCCTTTAATGGTCTTATACAGATTGTTATTCTTTCTCCCAATTTGATCCGAGGCTATTTGTTGCTAACGATGTGTGATTGCACAAAATCAAATCGTGCGATAATCCGGCGCACTCCTGAAAGGTCTATTATTGTTCTAGGTATTCCGCGCCATATCGCTACTGATGAGATTATTCACATTCAATACGGTACAGTGAGTTACTAATAATTTTTATTGGGAAATAGTATACGTCATGGTTAAGTTATGGCTCCGTTCGGCTACTCTCATAGCGTCTCCTTGTGGTCATTATAGTGTATCGTGCGCGCACTCCGGTTTCTCTGTGTATATATTTTATAATTACTTTTTCTCGTTCAATGTTGTTCACAAGTATTTTCTACACTACTATCGAGAGATCCAAACACTCTATAAAATTCTTAATCCTCTCTTATTCAAAAAAAAACAACGTTCAGGTTATGAATTTTTCAAAGACTATAGAGAATTACTGCCATTACGCCATAAACCTTTATTCCCGTAACCGTGTTAAGAAACCTCTACGACTTTTTTCTTAGGATTTTCGGACGATCCACCCATAACGAATATATCTATATATTATAAACACTCAGAGATATAAAATCAATCCACCTTAATTTCTCCCAAGGTTAAAAATTGCTTATTTTCTTTACATTATCTATATGTCATTCTCTTGTATACTTTCTCATCACTAACTTGCCGTGTATAAAGTATGCCTTTAGCGTAAATCCTTTAATTCTTGCCTATAATCCAAGGTTCCAGTTTG
The DNA here is from genome assembly GCA_015478945.1 of Trachelipus rathkii. Taxonomy (NCBI): domain Eukaryota; kingdom Metazoa; phylum Arthropoda; class Malacostraca; order Isopoda; family Trachelipodidae; genus Trachelipus; species Trachelipus rathkii. The sequence goes on from JABUQX010001406.1 coordinate 5,291, forward strand.
TCATAGTATCTGTGCGAACTCACACGATCTCTTCTATTACGTCAATCAATCATAGCCATCATTATTCCGAACTCTCCAACGAATGAATATCTCTCCTCAATACTTACCTCCGCGAGTTTATGATAATTTTCACATAAACCTGTCACATAATTCATCAGAGAGCATAAATGCGACCTCCCTCTATTGAGGCAGAATCAATGAGTAGTGCGAATGTTTTAGAATATCGGTTGCTTGCAATTTCTCGATGCGTCATAGTACACACTTACTGACACCTATATTTCCTATGTCAATTCTAAGAACCATCGTAATCTTTTTTCTAATATACTCTTTCTCGGTCGAACTCCGCATATCTAAAGCATTCGTGAGATGCGCCATAGAGGAATCAGTGTCATTTCTTTTTTGGTGCGTAGTGCTCGTGCGGCCCGACTGCACCATAACCCCATATGCGTATAATGCAATATTGATATCGTCACGACATGGAACGTACTTTTTTGAAAAGGTAATGTCTCATAAAAGAAACCTTCAACACTTACGTGCTATAAATATTGCCCTTCCGCCCATAGCGATGGCACACACATATGTATAATTTACACTCATCTTCTTCTCATAATACTATTCTTGTCTTAAAAATTCTCTCTATATTAATCTGTTAGTTACGGTCAACATTCTTAGTAAACGAAAGAATATGCTTGTGGAAATTCCGTATTTTGCCGCTTCTTCATCTTCTTTTTCATTTACCTCTGAGAAATTCATGAATTTTCGATGGTTTTAGGATCAGGATTTCAATAGAAGTCGCATCATTGAATTAATTCTTCCTTCTGGTTGAGTCGATTTCTACCCTTCCGACTAATTAACAAATTTATGAGTGATTAAATAATTGTATAATGTAACAATTATTGCTTCTGCGAGTAAATTATCAGTACATTATCGATGCTAACGGTGAGTATATAGAGCTCAATTGCATTTGTATATATGGTCGTAATTGGGCACCAATCTCAAATATCTTCTATATGCTGAACGAGAAAAAGCAGAAACTATAGTGCAATTGAGTATGCTTGTTTCATCCTCAGGTTGTTGCGCAGTCGAGTGCGAAATATTTTGTATTAATCTAGCTCTATTTTCATTACCACACACAAGTCTCGTTCACGTCACTCACTGTTAAAGCACAAGCTCCGACACCTTTATTTTGTCACACGTCTACAATATTGTATTGTGTATGGAGTGTGCCCATAATTTCCTCAAAGTTGTTGATTGTCTATATTCCCACCAATCATAATTCGTTTAACGAAGGGAGTATTTTGTTAAAAGCGTTGTCGCTATTGGATCACTCACAGCACTTGCGCTTATATCACTTACTCTACTTATTTACAATGGCTTGGGTTTCATTCCAGAAGAGTCAGTGTGCATGATTGTCTATATATTTTATAATTTATAATCACGAGTTTGGACCTAAATACATATAGCGGTTCACCACTCCTAACTCTTCTATAGAACACACTACTTAACCCATTTGGAACCCATAATACTCACGTAACTTGAGCTTGTATCATTAATTTTCGGAGAGTAAAGTCGTGCGCGTGGTCACCTGAGATCCCTAACTTATGTTATCTATATTCAATATATATTATCTAATTCCAAGATAACGAAAAATCACATGAGGAAGAGCGAATGTTTTCTTAGTACACGGAGTACAGTCCACTTGTCAGCATATTTTATCGAACGCTTTTTCATAACGATGGCCTGAAAGTAACTTCACCAACATGCCAGGAGATTTAAACCTAATTTAGACATATAGGGAACCCATGTACCTAATAACTTCGACTGTTTTAGCAGCCGCGGAATCACCGTAGTTTAAACTTTTTGTCGCGACCATATTAAACCTTTCGTCGCGACCATATACTCGGTGAATGTCAGAGATATTGCTTCGGTCGCCTTGTACGGATTTTTTGTGGCGTTTTCCAAAAAGGCTAAAAATATCGCTGAGGTTTTACACCCGTCGTTCAAATCCAATAGCGAAAAGAGCAGGTCGAAATTTAATTCTTTCACCCCGTGTTTTTCCACAAAATAATTCATAATCGAATCGCAGCTCAGCGCGAATTTTCTCGAATCCGAAAATTTTTTGTATAAATCTATGATAAATGATGTTGTGAAAACAACGTTCATCGATAAATCTTGCAGGTTTTTCACGTTCTTCTTCCTTTCCTTCTTCT
>JABUQX010001406.1:15000-16855 GCA_015478945.1 Trachelipus rathkii
ATATATATATATATATTATATATATATATATATATATATATATATATATATATATATATATATATATATATATATATATATATATATATATATATATGCTTAATTTTACATTTCGGCAGCAAAAAAATAAAAACTAAGTCCAGTCGATATTATATGGGAATTAACGATACATTGATATTGTAATATTAAATCGATTAGTTGTAAATCGATTATTTGTAAAAGATATGGACTCAGTGTTGCCAATTTTGTGCGTTTTGCAATAGATCTAGTGCGTTTATTGCTACTTTAGTGCAAAATTTTAATAAACGCGTGTTCTTATTTTTACTGATTTTTTGAACCGTCTATTGCGTTTTTCATCAAATATTGGCATTTTGACTTTTTTTTTAATAAAATCTAGTGCCTTCTGATATTTTTAGTTGGCAACACTGTAACAAACAATCGGATCAGTATTGGTTCAAACTTTATATTCGTCGGTTGTGCTAAATGGAGTTGTCAGCGTAAGTTTAGAAATGAATGTAAGTGATTTGTTTGATATATGCCAAAACGATTGCAGTTTGCTAGGTTTTTTTAACCTTCTTTTATTTTGTACAACATGTAACAGTACCAAAGGTATCAATGTACGTTGATTTTAGTCCAAAAACGGTTGTAGAGTGGTTTAACTTTTTCCGTGAGATATATATATATATATATATATATATATATATATATATATATATATATATATTATATATAATATATATATAATATATATTATATATATATAATAATATATATATATATATATATATTATCATATAATCTTTCGGCAGCTACTAAACATTCTTCCAGTAAAAGTTAGAGCTTGTTACGGCACAGTGAATGTCAACGAATCCACCCTAAAATGGAGTATTTACCCTTTTTAGGGGGCTCGAGCCATGGGGGACGGAGGGGGGTACGTTTCATACCCCGGAGGGGATGTCGAGGATCCCCGCGACACCCAAAGACCAAAGAGCGGGGGTTCCCGGAGTCCATCCCCGGAGGGGGGGATTAGTCACCCCCAGTAGTCCACCTAGAGGCCGAGAGACCCCGACTTCTGACATCGGGGCGGACTACCCTTGGGTATTCGTTAGTGATATAAGTAGTATTCTTACAGGTTCCGCACTACCACCCCTTTCGATATAAATGAATAGAGATATATTAGGGTTATATGGAGGATTGATAGCCCGCAGGGCTATCAATCCGACAAACAGACAAACCGAAGGTTTGTCTGTGTTTGTTTGTATTATTTTTTTATTACGCGCGCGTGCGCATCACATACACATACACATTATTATTATTATTATTAGTTCGAAGAAATTGAGATCACGGAGTGATCTCAATTTCGAGCCGACTGTGGCTCCGACTCCGGCTCCGACTCCGGCTCCGACTCCGGCTCCGACTCCGGCTCCGACTCCGGTTCAGCTTCTGAAGTTTTTTATTATTATTATTATTATTATTATTATTATTATTATTATTATTATTATTATTATTATTATTATTATTATTATTATTATTATTATTATTATTATTATTATTATTATTATTATTATTTTTGTTAATTTTTTACCCGCCGTGGTTGCTTCTTCGCATCCAGTTTTGACTCCGACTCCGATTATATATCTACATGGGTTAGGGTTATCGTATCGGGCTAAAATTTGGAGGGTGTTAGATGGGGAAGTACCCTAGTCATGGACGATGTTACGTCCCCATGGGTTCCCCGAAGGGGGACCCCACCCCCACTTAAAAATCAAAGTGTTCGTAATTGGCGGAAATTTTGGGAGAGGATGCAGAGTTGAGTTTCTAGAAAGACTTGGTATGTGATCTGAGGAGTTGCCTC
>JABUQX010001407.1:5000-10000 GCA_015478945.1 Trachelipus rathkii
GGAAAAATGGAGGAAGGCGCAATTAGTTCAACGAAATAGATGTGGGCTGGAAAGAAGGAAAGCGCCACAACGAGTAAACCTTGAGTCTCCAATATTCACACAATACTCATGTGATATCAAGGCACCTCTTGCTTTACGAGGGCGACGCCAGTGGTTGAGGGAATGTGAGAGGTCATTGTCTCGAGCACCTGCGTTTAATAACAATAGAAAGAGTTGGGCACCAATATCACTTGGCAGGAGAAAGAGCGGGTTTAAGGAAATTAGAAAAGTATTGGACAGTTTGTTAGTCTCTTAGCCTTAGGCCTCAACACTATCCAAAAAGAGGGGGGAACGGATCCACCCCAAATGTGATAACAGTATTCCTTACATGGGGCGAATAAGACTCTTTATATAATGGAGTAAACTGAGCAGAAGAAAAATTCACGCTCAATCTGAACAGAATTCCCAGCTTCTTTGAGGCCATTTTAGCAGCTGTTGTATGAGGTTTCCAAGACAATTCACTATTTATGTTGTTTACAGGTGAAACATTAGAGCCGTCTAAGGGATAGGAGGAAAGTTGGGAGTGTTTTAGAGATGAATGATATGAAGAAGTTGATTTCTTTTTGAAATTTCCACAAGATTGCGGTTACCCCACTTAGAAATCCCGACCACATCGGCCAGACTTGAACCTGAAAAATGGGATGAGAGGCAACTCTAGATACAAACGAGGGAGCACATTTGAAATGAGTGGAGGAATGGAGAGTTGACTCAGCAGCATAAGAGTGAACAGAGTTAGAAGTCCAGCTAAGAAGACCATTAAAGAAAAGTAGGAATAAAGGTGGAGATAAACAGAACCCTGAGGAACACCACAATTAACAAGAAAGGAGAAAGAGGTTGCTCCATCAACAAGAGCTGAAATGGAACGCTCTGAAAGAAAACTAGACAAGAGTAAGCAAAGCGAAGGAGGAAATCCAAAGGAAGGTAGCTTAGAAAGTAGCGATGCGTGTCATACCCTGTCAGAAGCCTTAGATTTGTCAAGCGCTAGCACACAAGTCTCCCCATAGTCCCTAAGGGCATACGACCATAGATCAATGATATATATATATATATATATAATTTATATAAAAAAATATATATATATAATATATATATATATATATATATATATATATATATATATATATATATATATATATATATATATATATATTATATATTATATATATATATATATATTTTATATTTTTAAATATAATTTCTAAAACAATTTAATTTTTAATAACATGATCATCATTGGCAAGAAGCGTTTTGATTGGTTAATAAAGTAACGTAAAATGTCAAAACAAAATTTGATTGGGTTGCCCTAATTAATGCCAAATTCAACAGAAAGTAAATTAACAATTTTAAAAAAAAAATATTAGCCATTATGCTGAAAAAATTTTTTTACCACGATAAATACTAAAAATATCTAAGACTGTTAAAATAAATTTCCTAAATACAAAGCAATTTAAATATGTTTTTAATTTTTTGGCGGGAAATTTTGCCGGGAACAGTACAAAGCAACACACACACAAGATGGGCCGAAAATTATAACATTGTTGAATTACTAGGAATATTTCTACTATGATATATATTATATATATATATATATATATATATATATATATATAATATATATATATATATATATATATAATATATATATATATATATATATATATAATATATATATATATAAATTATATATATATATATATATATATATATATATATATATATATATATATATATATAAAAAGAGCATTATGTAAAGAACATTATGAAAATATCTTGCATTTCTTCGAGCACACATTCGAAAACCCAGAAATTGACATATTATGAAATTTAAAACTCAGCAACCCAGGTGTGAGGTCAAAAACCCAGATCTGGGTTTAAAAACCCAGCATTGGCAGCCCTGGTTCGAAAACGATTGCAGGAATATTATTCAACTCACTAAATCTAGTCACTAATGCTGGACCTTCTTAGCGACTGAGATACCGGTTGCATATACAAAAAAAGTGCAGTGTTAAGCATTGTCGATGGTCGACGGCTTGGTACCTTAATTAAATCGCACGTACAGAGAATTAAGATGAGACACTATTTAATTGGCACATGTGGACTCGATGCTTGATTTATATATATATATATATATATATATATATATATATATATACTTATATAATATATATATATATATAATATTAACAAATCTATATTATTAAATTTAATGATATACTGTATAATGTATATATAATCTTCATATCTTTATAATTCACAAAAATATATATTGTAATATATATATATATATATATATATATAATATATATTTATATGATATATAATATATATATATATATATATATATATATATAATATATATATATATAATATATATATATATATATATATATATATATATATATATATATATATATAGACCTTTTCTATTTTACACAATGGTCAGTTTTAAAATTTTTTTTTTAATATATTGCTGCTATATGATACCAACAATGAATTTCAGTGGTAACGGACATGATTAAAAAATATATAGGACCAGTTACGTTTTACAGATCCGTGACTTTTATTTTTTTTTTAACTAATGGAATACCTAAGGGTAAACAGCAAAGATGGCAGGAGTCGGGGTCTCTCGGCCTTCCGGGGGAACGACGGGGTAGGACTATTTCCCCCCCTCCGGGAGGGGCTCTGGAAACCCCCCCTCTTTGGTATTTGGGTGTCGCTTGGGGTTCCTCCGCCCCTCCCTTACGGGGTATGGAAAACGTCCCCCCCTCTGTCCCCCGTCGGCTCGAGCCCCCTAATTTTTTATTTTTTTTATTTTATTTTTTACATATTTGTAAAAGCTTTATACGCTGATTCCAAATATGTAATTGGTTTTTCTGTAAGTGTCGTACTTTTTGAGATATTTAATTTATGAAAAAAAAATTTTTTTTTTTATTTATTTATTTTTTTTACATTTTTATAATAAGCTTTATACGCTGATTCCAAATATGTAATTGGTTTTTTCGAGATATTTCATTTTTAAAACAATATTTAACAAAAAAGTGATATTTTTAAAAATTATTTAAAAATACTTCGAACTTTTGAATCATGTCCGTTACCACTGAAATTCATTGTTGGTATCATATAGTAGCAATATATTAAAAAAAAACAAAAAAAAAAAAAAAAAAAAAAAAAGTTTAAAAAAGAAAAGGGCATATATATATATATATATATATATATATATATATATATATATATATATATATATATATATATATATATATATATATATATATATATATATATATATATTATATATAATATATTATAATATATAATATATATTTATTTTTTTTTATTTTTACCATTAAAATCGGGGGAAAGGTTACTATTTTGTTTTTCCCGACCAGTGGGCCCATACAAGTGGAAAGGTGCACAGTTATCAGGGTGATAGTAACCCCAGCCTCAGTCTGAACCAAGTCAAGATATTCCAGCCATCAGTGGGCATGGCTAGGCTCTGGACTCACAGACCTACTGTGCGTGAGGCGAATAGGAATGTAGGTGTCTGTATGTGTATTAAAGGTTGTGCCGTTGTATGTGTTGGCTATGGATGAGTGAGGTGAGGGTATTGAGTAGGGATGTACCGATACCGTAAACTGTAAGAATTACAAAAATCTCCTACAAACGGCAATTTTTCGTGTCCGTCCTGGTGACTAGTCGAAAGTACAAAATCCGTTTGACGAGGACTCGAACTCACGACCCTAAGCGTAATTATATATATATATATCTATATATAATATTATAATATTATATATATTATATATATAATATAAATATATATTATATTATATATATATATAATATATATATATATATATATATATATATATATATATATATATATATATATATATATATTCTCAGTTCTCCAAATTTCTTCCCAAAAAATATCTCCACTAACTTCTGTATATCTACTTTTCCCTTTAATTATTAATCTCTTCGGTTTCATTTCATCTAATTAAGCCTTAGCTGGACTATTCGATATATGACATCTTTAATTTTACTCCTTCGACCCCCTCTCAGGTGTTCCATGTCTTTACCCGTCAATATTGATAACATAAAATCGACCGCATAGGATCCTACTTAGTTATGAACTGTCAGGAAGACTATGGTGATTGGTGGCACATGACATTTTAGCTCAGAGTTTTATGAGGGTGCAGTTCTGGATTAGCACATGGACTAGTTTAGCTCTGTCTTCACGCCTGTCCAACCGATTCCGAATTAGGGTAAAGGAGTTCCGATTCTTCTAATTATCACCCTAGTGTAAGTCTTCTTTCTAACTTTCACCTATCTTCCACCTATTTTCATCTGGAATCTCCTCTCTTTCTCTCCGTTCATCAATATAGCTCTCTATTATATATATTTAAAGTCTTCTTTAGCATGAACTATGGAGAGTTTTGTGTAATGACACTTGTTACAAATATCAAAGACTTTTGACATTGTATGACAGGTGTTGTTCTTTTTTACGCTCACTTCAATTTATGATTTTCTCCCTCATGTTTAAATTTCTCTCAAAGCGTAAGTTCTGAAGGTGTTAAATTCTGGTCTTGAATAACTACCTTCAATAGAAAAATATTAGATGTTGAAGAGTTAGCGTTGTCACGATAAAGTGGCGTTTCTTTCCGGAAGCTGCTTATGATTCGTCAGTGGTGCTAGCAGCTTCCTGCACCAGACGTCACAGTTCCATATCGCAAGTTGTCAATAGAGCGGCTATATACTTCCTTCTCTGTTATTTGTGGTATTAATTAATTAGTTATATCGTCTCCTGATCTGTCCCTAACGCGACTCTTCATACATGCACTTCGAACTATTAATTCTTATATCGAGGACTCAGCTATTCACTTTTAACTATTTCCAAATTTTATCCGTCTATTGTGTGCATCCAGAGTTGACCTCGAATTAAACTTTCAGGTAATAGCTCTTCT
>JABUQX010001407.1:15000-25000 GCA_015478945.1 Trachelipus rathkii
AGTGGAACCTGCTTAGAATAATGAATAGGGATGGTGCTTTTGTAACTGATGAAATGGATGTTAGGGGAGTGTGGAAAGAACACTTCGAAAATCTGCATTATATTGGCAGTAATGAAGAGTGATTAGTGAATGTGTGTGGGTTTGATGGTGCAGGAATAGGGATTTTGGGGATGAGGTTTTAGTAAGGAGGAGGTAATGGTAGAGTGAGAAGTTGAAGAAGGGTAAATCTGCAGGCATAGATGAAATTTACTGGTGAAATTGATCAAGAACGGAGGCGAGATGGTGATGATTGGATTTGGAAGTATGTGTTATAAAGCGTTTTATGGAGGAAATTAGTTCCAAGGGATTGGAAGGAGAGCATAATAGCACCCATTATATTAAGGTTAAGGGAGATAAGCGGCGAACTGTAGAAATTTATAGGGGAATAAAGTTTAAATTAGTGTTGTATGGAAGAGGCGTCGAGTGAACTGAAGGACTGAATTGGTGAAGAACAAGGGTGCGTTTAGGGCAAAATGGTAGAGGATTGTGATCAAATCATTTACATTGAAACAAATGTGATTGAGAAAATGAGGAGAAAAAGAATATTGTATTTAGATTTATGGATTTGCAAACAGGCCGTATGATAGGGTTAATAGGGAAGCTCTATGGCAGTTGTTAGTGATATATGTGGTGGTGCGGTAGGCTTCTAATTGGAATCAAAAGTATGTAGAGGATAGTGAGGCGTGTGTAAGTATAAATGGTGTCAAAGGTGATTGGTTTAGTATTAATAGTGGAGTGGGAAGGTTGTGTTATGTCTCCTTTGGTTATTCAATTTGTATATGGATAGGTTATGAAAGAAATGAGAGGTGGGGGTGGCAGGAAATGGTGTATAGAATGATGGAGAATGGAGATGAGTGGAGGCGTACCCTACCTATTATATGCGGATGATTTAATTTTGTGTGGTGGCGAATCTGAGAGTTTGAGAAGGATTGGAAGGAGATTGCAGGGTGGTAAAGGAGTTGTTTGAAAGTACAACGTAGATAACAGTAGGTTATGGTTGGATTGAGGGATTAGCCCTCAGTGTGAATTATGTTAGATGTTGAAGCAGCTCGAACAAGTGTCTGAGTTTAAATATTTAGGGTAGGTGATTGGATGAGAAGGAAACGGATTGATGCAGAGTGTAGTAGGAAAGTCGTGAATGGGCAGGAAGGTGGCTGCGTGCAATTAAAAAATATCGTGTGTGAATGTAAAAGCGACTAAGTCTGGAGTGAACTAGGGTCTGCATGAGGCGCTATGTTGTTACCTGTGTTTATGTATAGTAGTGAGACTATTGGTCTGGAATAAGAAGTATTGATCTAAAGTTCAATGTGTTCAGATGGACAATCTTAGAAGGCCGTGCTAGGTGTGAGAAGAATTGATAAAATGAGAATGAACGTATATAAGAGAGTTTTCTGTGGTGTAAAGAAGGGTAATACGAAGGGAATAAATGAAAGTATGTTGAGAGGTTTGTCATGTGGATAAGGAATGGAATTTGATAGTCGCGTTGGTTAAACGGATGTTAATTAAAAAGGGGGGTTGGGCGGATGTGTTTGGGAACCGATTGGCTGGGAGACCGAAGAAAAATTGAGATTGTTCAGTAAATGAATGTCTGAAGGAAAAGAATGAGAGTTTGGCAGAGGCGAGGAAGGTGCATGATAGGAGAGAATGGCGGGGTGTTGTAAGGGGGTATGGTTTTGGTCCACCTGGGCCATAGGATGAACCCTACACTTTGACGATTTACCATAGTGATGATCCGTCGCGTTCCCGTGAAGCTCTAGGGTGGATTTTCTGATTGCGACGAGTTCTTACTAATTAATGGTACAGAGGGGGCGGTAAGGCTGGGCTTTCTTTTCGAGTTTTGTCATATTCTTCTACTGCTTTTCTTTTCCGATGCTTGTCACGCACCTTCCTCCCAATCTTGGGGAAAAAAAGGAAGATGAAGAAAGAAAGAAAGATATGGGTTAGTTTAGAACGAGATACCTGGTTCTGCAGCATATGCTGCTTTCATATTATATCCCGTTTGTGATTGGGAGCCAAAAATTAGATTATGGTAATTTCTTATTTAAAATTTGCACTTGTAATACTTCGTTTACTGTAATCCGTACTTACGTAGCAATTTTGAAATTTTTTTTAACTTAACTGAACGCATAAACTGTTGGCAGGAAATAGAAAAACTATTCTAGAACCATTTAATTGTACTGATTTTCTTTAATGCTATACAAGACACATCTATAGTTTTAATTCTAAAGTAATAATTCTGTACAGTTTATATGTGGTTAATGTAACTTTTTACATCTTGCATTTGTAATAAGTTAAATAACATTTTCTGTAATGGTTACTATACGAGTCCTTGACCATCTTTCAGATCGGTCATAAAAACTTTCAAATAAGAGTTTTACAAATAAACTTTACCTGCATTGTGATAAAACTAGGAAAAATAATTAAACTTATTTTATGTGACTGAGCATTGCATTGTTGATTGCACATCTTAATGGAAAACTTAGAGGCTCTCCCTGCTGCGCATAGGCAATGAAGCACTATTTAAGAAGAATATTCGAAATTACATGTTGCATTTCTATAAATCCTGTAGCAACTGAATATTTACAAATGTAAAACCGAATGGTAACAGGGTTTGCAAATTGTGGTAATACATTTTTATTTCGACTTATGTAACGAAGGGCAGTGCTTGCCTGTATATCCATTAAAGTGTGTAACCATTATTTTTTGTTAAAAAAAGCTATAAAACCAAAAACACAATTAAACCAATCAAAACCAACCAAAATCTCCTCAATTAAATCCATCTTCTCTATCTCCTCTTTTAAATCCATCTTCTCTATCTCCTCTTTTAAATCCATCTTCTCTATCTCCTCTTTTAAATCCATCTTCTCTATCTCCTCTTTTAAATCCATCTTCTCTATCTCCTCTTTTAAATCCATCTTCTCTATCTCCTCTTTTAAATCCATCTTCTCTATCTCCTCTTTTAAATCCATCTTCTCTATCTCCTCTTTTAAATCCATCTTCTCTATCTCCTCTTTTAAATCCATCTTCTCTATCTCCTCTTTTAAATCCATCTTCTCTATCTCCTCTTTTAAATCCATCTTCTCTATCTCCTCTTTTAAATCCATCTTCTCTATCTCCTCTTTTAAATCCATCTTCTCTATCTCCTCTTTTAAATCCATCTTCTCTATCTCCTCTTTTAAATCCATCTTCTCTATCTCCTCTTTTAAATCCATCTTCTCTATCTCCTCTTTTAAATCCATCTTCTCTATCTCCTCTTTTAAATCCATCTTCTCTATCTCCTCTTTTAAATCCATCTTCTCTATCTCCTCTTTTAAATCCATCCTCTCTATCTCCTCTCTTAAATCCATCTTCTCTATCTCCTCTTTTAAATCCATCTTCTCTATCTCCTCTTTTAAATCCATCTTCTCTATCTCCTCTTTTAAATCCATCTTCTCTATCTCCTCTTTTGAATCCATCTTCTCTTTTAAATCCATCTTCTCGATCCCCTCTTTTGAAGCCATCTTCCTTATCTCCTCTTCTAAATCCATCTTCTCTGTCCCCTCTTTTAAGTCCATCATCTCTGTCTTCTCTTTTCAATCCATCATCCCTATCCCCCCGTTTAAATCCATCTTCTCTATCTCCTCTTTTGAATCCGTCATCCCTATCCCCTCTTCTGAAACCATCTTCTCTATCTCCTCTTTTGAATCCATCTTCCCTATCCCCTTTTCTGAATCCATCATCTCTGTCCAGTCTTCTGAATCCATCTTTTTTCGGTTCCGGCAATGGTTCAGATCTCCTCCAAGAACTTTCTTCGTCAGCCCTTGACTGTCCTCCGTCTTTGTCACGGAATCGGCCGCCATCCCTCGCACCTCTTTCAAAGTCTCTTGGTGGACCCCTCTCAAAATCTCTATCTCTTCCTCCTCCTCTGAAATCCCTCGAGGGTCCTTTATCAAAATCTCTATCACGATCGCGAGAAGGAGGTCCTCTTTCAAAGTCTCTATCACGGTCACGAGGTGGACCTCTCTCAAAGTCTCTATCGCGGTCACGAGGTGCTCCTCTCTCGAAATCTCTCACAGGACCCCTTTCAAAATCTCTATCGCGTGGAGGACCTCTTTCGAAGTCTCTATCACGCGATGGGGGACCTCTTTCGAAGTCTCTATTTCGTGGACCTCTATCGAAATTACGAAGACCCCTATCACCCCTATCAAAGCCTCGATTGCCGCGGTCGAAATCTCGAGGAGGTCCTCTCTCAAAGTCCCGATCGCGAGGTGGTCCTCTTTCGAAGTCTCTATCACGAGGAGGACCTCTTTCAAAATCTCTATCGCGAGGAGGACCTCTTTCAAAATCTCTTTCCCGATCACGAGGTGGTGGTCCTCTATCGAAGTCTCTATCCCGATCACGTGGTGGTGGGGAACCTTTGTCAAATTCTTTCTCTCTAGCTGGCCCTCGTTCAATTTCTAGATCACGAGGACCTTTTTCGAGGTCCTTATCCTTATCCCCATCAATTACACGGTCTACATTATTATTCATGGAAGGCGGCTTTTCATCACGTAAAATTCGAGAACCACCAGTGCGCCAGTCATTCCTGTAATAGACAAGAAAATCGTTAAAAATATTAATAACATGTATATATTTATATAGAAGAAGAAAGAAGAAGAAGAAGAAGAAGAAAAAAAAGGTACACAACTATTCCTTGGACAGTTAAGTAATTTGGTTTTAACCAATCTAATCTTTAATTCTCACCTTTCTTCCTGGCGTGTATCGTTTTTGGTACCTTCCTCCTTCCAAGAGTCTTCATCACGACGAATAGGTTTGTCTCGTGGCGGTTCGTCTTTCCTAATGTCTCGGCTGGAGAGCCTTTCAGATAATGGCTCGCGTTCATCCTCCTTCACCCTCCAAACATCCAATTTCTCTCGTTCTTTCTGCCTCCATGCTGAAACTGAAATATACATACGATTATATAAATGCTCGGAAAGTAATACTACTATTTTAATTATTATTATCATTTCTAAAAAAATAAAATAAAGTACTACTACTAATAATAATAATAACCTTTCTTCGGACGCCATGGTTCAGTCGCAGTATTTTCATCCACAGGTTCCTCTAAAAAAACAAAAATAAATTAAATGAAATCTTTTTATTATGTATCCCCGCAGGAGGGATAAAAAAAATGTCAAATATAAAATATTGTATATGAAATGTCCAAACCACGAGAATTTGAGTTTTCAAGGATAAAAGGTTTAAATGTTCGCATGGAAATATAAACTCCAGACACGCCAAACAACGAATCAAATTATAACTTTCTCAACACATTTGTACTTTCGGCACTGAAAAACTTGAAAGGTTACCCTGTTGCCAGTACTTGCAATTTCGTGGTTTTGTCATTGTGCCAACGATATAAAATAATCATCACCTCCTTTTCCCCGATTGGGAGGGGAGGTGCGCAACATACAGCGGAAACAGAAGAGTGGATGGAGAACTCTCCCTCTCTCTAAATCGAAATCCATCAAGGATTTAGTTGCACTAGCCACCTTCCTATTACACTCTGAATCATTAACTCCCTTTTCATCCAACATATAGCCTAAATATTTAAACTCTGATACTTGTTCCAATTGCTCACCATCCAACATGATTTCATACCGCAAACTCTCCTCACTCATTACCATCACGTTACTCTTACCTACATTTACTTTCAAACCCCCCCTTTTACACACCCTGTCAAACCCCTCTACCAATACTCTCAAACTTTCTTCAGATTCGCCACACAAAACCAAATCATCAGCGTACAGCGTGCAATAGGCAGGGTACCCTTCACTGTTCCATTCTTCATCAGTCTAACACCTTCCCATACCATTTCTACCTCTAATTCTTTCATCGCCCAATCCATGTAACAAATTAAAAAACCAAGGACACAACACATCCCTGCCTCACTTCACTTTTAATATAAACCATTCACTTTCAACTCCATTTATTCTTAAACACGCTTCACTATCGTCATACATATTAGAATATAAACAGAAAATTACCACCAACACAATATATCACTAACACCTGCTACAGAGCTTCCCTAATAATCCTGTCATACAATTTATTCTTCTTCGCTCTCATTTTCCCAATCATTTGCTTCAACAAAAATTTAATCTGCACATCCTCTACACTTTAAATGCACCTATTCTAGTCCACAGTCTGGACGCATATCTTTTTCAACTAAATTCCATCATGTACTCTTCCCTAAAACTCGGCAAACTAATTTCCCTATAGTACCTACAGTTTCCCCTTACCCTTATAATAAGGGTACTATTATGGCTCTCCTCCAATCCCTCGAATTATAACCCTTCATAACGCATTGTAACACAAATTCCCATCATCTTATGTCTTCACAATCTCGCCTCCATCGCTTTGATAACGCCAAGATAAAAACGACGCACTTTAATCCAACGCATCTCTCAATCAGTTTCCTTCCTTGGAAACGGCGAGGCTTTAGTTTCTTTCTTTTATGCCTTTCGGGAACGTTCGTCGAAGCTAATTCCAATCCGTACTTTGCAGATTTATCATTCGTCAACTTCTTTCTCTACTAATTACCACGTCCCAAAATAGCCATTTCTTCTTACACTCAAACCCACACACTTCTTATCACCTCTTCATTACTTGCTAATGTGATGCATGATTTTTCGAAGTGCTTCCTCAGCACTTCCTCACATCTTACAGTTCAGTAATTTGAAAGCCCTAGGGATGGGCTTTTGTGGATTTGCAATGAGCATGTTTGGCTTAGTGGGTTTGACAGGGACAAGTCTCGACAGGGCATGTGGCTTCTTACTTCTCTGATGATCTCCCTATCTTCTTATTATGATAAATTGCGAATCTACAAAACGGTACCACTCCTATGTCATATTCTATTAAGATTCTCTCTCGTCTCTCTTCTCCTCTCGTCTCTTCTCTCTCTCTCTCTCTCTCTCTCTCTCTCTCTCTCTCTCTCTCTCTCTCTCATCATCTCCTCTCTCTCTTCTCTCTCTTTTCTCTTCTCATCTCTCCGCTTCTCGTCTCTCTCTCTCTCTCTCTCTTCTCCTCTCTCTCTCTCTCTCTGCTCTCTCTCTCATCTCTCGTCTCGTTTCTCTCTCTCTCCTCTTCTCTCTCTCTCCTCTCTCCTCTCTCTCTCATCTCTCTCTCCTATCTCTCTCTCCTCTCTCTCTCTCTCTCTCTCTCTCTCTCTCTCTCCTCTCTTCTCTCTCTCTCTCTCTCTGCTCTCTTCTCTGTCTTCTCTCTTCTCTGTTCTCTCTCTTCCTCTCTTCTCTCTCTCTCTCTCTCTCTCTCTCTCATCCACTCACTCCTCTCTCTCTCTCTCTCTCTCTCTCTCTCTCTCTCCCTCTCTCCTCCTCGTCTCTCTCTCTTCTCTCTCTCTGCTCTCTCTCTCTTCGTCTCTCGTCTCTTCTCTCCTCTCTTCTCTCTCTCTCTTCTCTCATCTCTTCTCTCTCTCTCATAATCCCTTCTTCATACCTTCTCTCCTCTTCTCTCTCAATCTCTCTCATCTTCTTCTCTCTCCTCTCTCTCTCTCTCTCTCTCTTCTCTCTTTCTTTCTCGTCTCTTCTCTCTCTCTCTTCTTCTCTCTTAACCTCTATCTCTTTCTTTCCAGAAGAGTTCTTATTCCTTTGTAAGTCTCCATTCCTCCTCCTTCCAAACTGGTCATTCACCTTTTTTTTTTCTTCCTCCTATGCATGCGACTTTTCGTCTCCCTTTTTTTTACAAGCTCGTTATGCTCGTTAAAAATTTCCATACACTTTTCTTTTGGGACCTCATCATTGGCTTTTGGCACATTAAACCACGCATCTTTTTCACTTTTAACCGCTTATATCACCTCTTCATTCCACCACTCACTATTGACAATCTTACTTCCTACTTTAAATATTTACATACTTCTCTTGCACTACTAACAAAGGATTCCATCATTTGAGTCCAGATTTGTTCACATTCAACCGATTTATTTTCGAGTGCTCACATACTTTTCCTTATAACCTTTTTCACTGAACTTCTCCCCACTTCTTAATTTTTTTCCTCTCCATTCATACCCTCCCTCCCCACCAACTTAATCTTACATAAAAAACAATGATCTGAAATTCTCATCCCCAACGTCCATTATATATTTCAACATCTCCTTCTTCAACACAAAATCAATCATACTTTTTCATTTCAAAACCATCTCCGCAACCCCAAAGTCACCTGTTATACCATCTCTTTTTTTGATCACCTATCCAGCCATTTAAGTTGCCTAACACAATCAATCTGAAGCCCCTACTCATTCCATCCACAACATAGTTCAGATTATCCCAGAAGTCGCACTCTCTTCAATATCACCCTCAGACGGGCCATGTGTTACAACCACACATACCTTGACCTTTTCAAACCTAAATTTAACCAGTAGAATTCAAGCACTTGTACAAACAAAATCCACCATAGCTGTGCCACAGGCCACTCATCAGAATCGCTACTCCTTCTCTCCCCTTCTTATTCCTCTCCACTCGAGCGCACACACATTTAACCCAATGACATAATTAAAAGTTAAAATGCATAATTCAATTGATAATATCGTTTGACCATCTTCAGTTCAATAAACAGACAAACACTTCCATACACAACTCAAATTTCATCCAATAATATTTGTTATAATTTTTATTATTATTATTTTTCTACACCTTTAAATTTGAATTTACTCATCAATAATTTAGCATTAAATCTTTGAGAAGAATTTAAACACGAAACCATGGTTTGGAGCTGAAGTAGAAGTCAAACTACCCTAAAATAAAATTATGTTCAGTACTTACCTTTTTTAGTTCGCCATGGTCCTGCACGATCATCTTTAATATCACCATCTAAAACAAACGAAATAAAAAATGAAGAGTATTATTATTACTACAAGCAATAATAGTACTGGTACTATTATTGCTAGTACTAATAATAATATTAATGGAGAAGTACATGATGTTCCGATACTTATAAAAAAAATTACATCAACACAGGAAGCTACTACTACTACTAATAATAATAATGTCTTACTCCTTTCCAAATGGTTCCTCTGCGCGTCTTCTTTCTCCAGTTCCTTGCGTCTGGCTCTCTCTTCTTCCTCTTTTTTGGAGTGTTCAAGTTCGAGTCTTTCCTCTTCCTCTCTCTGCTTCTTCAATTCTTCGTCTCGTCTCGTCTGCTCTTCCTCTTCCTTCTGGCGGAAATACGCTTCACGACGCTCTCTTCGTCTGTAGAATTGAGTGTTAATTTAGATGATAATAATAATAGTAGTTATAATAATAACAACAACAACAATACTACTACTACTACTAATAATAATAATAATAATAATAATTTAAAGAATTAACCTTTGCTCTTTCCTTTCAATGAGCCTATTTTTCCTCTCGACCTCCAACCTGGCATTAAAATCATTTAATTTCTTTTGTATTTCAGAGTGTCGAGCCGTCTTCAGTTTCTCGACAAAAGCATCCCGGTCAGGTAACATCCGACATAAACGTTGTGAGTGTTCTAAGGCAACGCGATGTTCTTCAATTAACCTTGCAACCCGCTCTTTTTCCTGAGTCTCCCAGAAATCCTTATCTTTCTCTCTCTGCACTTCTAAGGACTTCTTCAGTCTAGGAATTTCTATAAGCCTACGAGCCCTCTCGAAATAATCCACATTTTTCTCTTGAGATTTTAACTTCTTCTGCAGTTCCTTTCGCTCCTTTTCAAGTTCTTCCACTTGTCTCTGAAGAATTTCTTCTGCTCCAAGATTTAATAATTCCTAAAATAGGGAAAATTAAGGTTAATTTTGGAAATGTAAAGCCTTAATTGATAATAATAATATTAAATTATGAGCAAAAACCTTTTACCTCCTTATCAATCTTCTCAATCATTTTTTGACCATAAGAAGTTTTGCTGATCTGCATCAGTTTATCTTTAATCTGTTTAGTGTGAATTTGTTTTAGTTGTTCCTCATGCCTTTCCC
>JABUQX010001407.1:30000-47500 GCA_015478945.1 Trachelipus rathkii
GCAACTTGCTTCACAAGTCGGGTAATAGTCATTTCCTGAAGAGCTGAAATATATTGTGGAAGACCAGAATCTGGTTTTTCCTTTATCCAATTTAAATGCACCTGCATCCGACAGCACAAATGAAGAGGATCAAATTCTACTTCCATTAATTGATACATATTTTGCAATTCCATAGGAACACAGACGACTACATTCATTCTGGCCAAATCCCTTAAAAAATAATTTAAAAAAATAATACAATATGGATTACCAACGTTTCTATATTGCTCTACAATTTCACATAGTAAAATAAATTTAAAATAGTAACTACTTACTTGATTAAACTTTCACGAGTTGGAGGTTTTGAAAGGGACAGAAGGTTTGCCAATCTTTCTATTTTCTCTAAAGCCGATTTTTCAGTTTCAATAAATCTATCAAATTCTGGGTGAGCAGAAGGAAGAGGAATAGCCAAGGTGGCTACCAATACAATGGAAGCTCTTTTTGAAAGTTCATCAGCTATGGGAATAAAAGATTTTCTTTAAAATAATTACATGGGACAAAGTTCATTACTTTACAAAAAAGGGGAATTTTTTTTTTTTTAAACTTACGGGTGATATTTTTCTTCTGATCTCTCAATAACTGAAACAGTTTAAACAAGGCCGCAGCATGGAAAAGATGATTGCCAGCTTTCCAAAATACAAGGGCTAATTTTTCATAATAGGAAGCCATAACATGAGGCTTTGGCATTTTCTTGGATTTTTTCATCAGATCTGATATATCTTCAATAGCTTTGTAAGCCTCTTGCCACAATTCCATCTTAATCGCATAATTGAGCTGCTCCAGACGAGTTTCTAAGTTTAACTGTTGCGTTTCTGGGTTATTAAGATTAACAGCTGTGGCAGAACCCTGCTGTTTCTGAATGTGTGTTAAGTGAACTCGTAAGTTATCACACAATTTTCTGAATTCAGTTTTTCTATTGTACTTCTCACAAAACTTAAATGCCTGAAAGTACAATTTGGATTAGTATTAATAATAAGATTAAAATTTTTTACAAACCATTTCATTAATGTTAGTAATAAAAGTACTTACATGTTGAGCTATATTATGGTATAATTTTTCAACCCTAGAATTCGTTCGAAGGAGTTCCAAACATTGCCTATAACTCTCCCAGAGAAACTTTACCCATGGTGTCAATATAGTTCTATCACTACGATCCTAAAAAAAAAAGGAAAAATAATGTATAAATTAATTACCAAAACTTTAGTTAAATATTTGCAATAACAACTACCGATTAAAACTAAATTTTAAAAAATCTGAGAACGATATCAAACTTTCATGAAGTAGGCACATAAAAATATGAAAAAATGTTTTCAAACCTGAGCATCTTCTCCAGAAACTGCTGAGAGCAAGATTTCTTCAGGAGTGGCAAGATTATCCAAGTCATCAATATCAACAACAGCTTGATGACTTTCCTTCCTTGCAGATTCAGTCTTTTCATCTGCAAGCTCAAGATAAAACTTCACAACTGTCTCCAGTGAAGAAACATTAACACTTTGAAATATATTTCTGTATTGATATAAACCTTCTTTGGCCAAGTGTGATTTCTTCAGGTCAACACATAGCTCCAAGTACTTGAACATAATAGGTTCAAGCAGCTTTTCGGAATAGTTGGTACGCATCTTGCCTCTCTTAATAACTTCATAGAGGACTTCCAAGGCACGACTTGGCTTCCCAACATCGATGAATTCTAAAAGAAAAAAATAAATAAGAAAAAATAAATTTTGGGGGGCAAAATATTTTTTCAAAAATAATAAAGTACATAAGAATATGTAATGTCATCAAAAAGAAGTTTGGACATTTAATAAATAATGTTATTTGTTGGATTCAAAAAAGATTCTTATTCCTATGTACCATATTAATTTAAACAAACTGCTAAGGTGTAATTCAAGTTTATACATTTCTATTTTGCTTTCAAAACATTTTAAAATGATGGAAGAAAACAAAAAATAAAAACAAATAGTTACAGAAATTGCAAAAGAATAGTCTTTTGTGACTTTTCCTTTTAAATAAAAATTTAAATCCCAATAGTACATTGTATAGAACATGTTATGACAAAAGCATATTTTGAGTAATTTGCTTGCTTTAATGCTTGCTGTGTGAAAGCAACATAACATGAACTAATTAGAAGTACTTTACACTATTTTAAATATTCTTAATTAAGGGAAGTTAAAATAAAAACTACAATTTAAAAAAATATAATAAAAGCTTACTATTTAAAAAACATCTTTAATATTAGGCCTACTTAATATTAATTTAAAATATCTAAAAACTCTTCCCTTAATCATATATGGGGAACCAAAAATTTAAGGTTTAATGTAGTGTTAAACACATTAGACTTTCATAAATAAACTTTAAACACAAAAGGTACAAAGGGTATATTATGAAATGATGAACCAAGTGTCACATTTACGAGAATATATGCATAGCAGAATATCTTTCATAAAATGGGTAAAAAATATTCTGGCCAGTTCAAATTCACAAAATGTGAGAATATTCCATTCTGATCAAATTCTACCATACTATACATATAAGGAGCTAGACTCTTCCTCTAAAACTCTTATGAACCTTTTTAGGTAATACAATTCCTGTATAAAAGACCAACTAAAGAATCAACCCTTTCAAACCTAAAATATCTCATGCTATAATTTTGAGCTCCAAATATTTTAATTAACAAAGACTGCCTTTTCGATTTTAATTAAGTTAATGATTTTCTTTACTAGACTGGCTAATAGGTCTATACAGGGTTTGAGTATTTTCTTTTACTAGAATTTTACCAAAAGGTGGACATGGAAAATTTATGAATATTGATGTTTTAAATCACTACCGTATATACATATATGGAAAACAATGTAAGAGAAAAACAAAATTGCTTTTAACCTCCTACCCCTGCCTATGAGAAGTGGGCTACTCCAAGGAATTTTTCCATGCTTATAGAAAGGGCCCAGAAGTTCTCCAGAAAAGCAATAGCAAATGTGTGTCTAGCTTGAGTCTGGGTTGGACAATCAAGTATTAGATGTCTGGTGTTATCTGGGATTTTGAGAGAAAAATCTTTGGCAGTGACGGATGGTGCTTAATTTATTCTGAACCTGTATTCTTGTAGGAAAGGGTGGTAACCAGAGCAAAGTTGAGACAGTGTTATGTGAGTTCAGGAGTTCAAGAAAGTGTGTGTTCTGTATGAAAAATTTCTGATGGGTGGTGCATGGAATATAGTGTTATTTGAGTATGAGGAGATTACTCTCAAGTTATATGTGAATAAATACATTTAATGACATGGGTGTTTGGAGGTGAGGTTGGAAAGTGCTGTTAATGTTAAAGTGCTACAGAGATGTTCTTCTCTGCTCTTGGTGTTGGGGGCCAATGGAATGTTTGATGAAATGGGGATCTAAGGAGACAGATTTGCCATACAATTGACAGTATCATATCTAGGTGGTCTTTAATGGGGACTATTTTTGTTTTGGTAGGCAGGTGATGGATAAGTGTGGTCGAGAGGTATAAAAACATGAGAAAAATAGACAGTAGAAAGCCACACAGGACTATCAAGACTGTCCCAGTTAAGCTAAAGTAGATAAATTTGCCCACCCAAATACACATGCTACATGCATAATATACCCAAGGGTACACAACTGCACCCTAAGGTTTGTTAACCATATTGCTAATGTATACATCAACTGTCACAAATGTAAACTGAAGCTACATTCTATTATATGCAGCTAGCATTTAATTTAATTATAGTCATCTATATAGCATGTATTTTTTTTTTTTTTTTTTTTTATAGATAAAAACCGAAGCTCATGGGTAGAGACTTACTCATTTTACATCAGAGTAAGACGAAGCTATGCTTAAGGAGAGAATAACTCACATTCTCTTACCCAACCAGTATCGAAACCAGGTCTCTCACTTTATTGGGAGATTGCTCTACTACTGAGCTACCAGGCACAATATTTGAAATAGCCGCTTTTCACGGGTAAAGTCCTGGATGTGCTCGTTCAAAGTCCGACCTTTACTGCATAGATTTGAAGATGCGTAACTATGTCCAAGTTTTGAAATATATATATATAGTTGAAAATGATTAAATTTTTGCGGAAAGAATCAATTTAAATGGTTTTAATACTTCACACCACATTTGAGATGATTAAATTTAATAATAATTTCTAATATTTTTTCAATTTAAAATCAAAATATTTTAATGCAAAATTATGTTTTTTTAAATTTCTTAATTTTTAACAGCTTCAATGTCCACTTTACGGGTTCCTCAAAAGCAAATTTTTCATCTTTCTCAAAATCAAATGGTAAAAACGTTCTCCAGATTTATTTTTTTCTCTTCTTCCCATTACCTTCTTTTTATTTCTTCTCTTTACTGCTCTTTTGTATGCAACTTAACCAAACGACATCCAAATTCAATAATAATAACTATATGCCCATTAACTAAATTTAGTCACAATAAACTATATAATACTCATACCCTCCCATATATCTATCATCTTTTCTTAAATGTTGCAAGAGTTGAATTAACAACCTCCTGAGGCAAATCAATCCAAAAATTAAAAACCCTATAGCTGAATGAATATTTTCTTACATCAAGATGGAAGACTTTTTAATTTTTTTAATCATGCCATCTGGTCTCTCTTCTGTGGTCAACTGTAAAATATTTATTGATCTCAGTAGTATGGCGAGATGTAAATATTTTGTCAACTTGTATCATATCCCCTCTAAGAAATTGCCTTTTACAGAAAATTTCTAATTCCCTCAACCTCTCACCCTCAAAGCCAGAAATCATCCTTGTTGCTCAATGTTGCACTCTCTCCAGCACATGTGTCTTTTCTTAAATAAGGGGACCCAAACTTGTGCACAAAACTCTAATATTGGCCTAACATAGTTATCATACAGCTTACTTAAAACACCTTACTCTTGCAAACACCATTGAGATTTATTATACCTAACATGTTATTTGCTCTATTCCTTGCTTCCAAACACTGATTAGCCACTTTCAAATTAATGCTTATAATCATACAAAAATCTTTTTCTTGGTCAGCAGACTCAACTCAATTTCCATTTATATTGCATTTAAATCTTTCATTTGAATAACCTACATGAAAAACCTTACACTTTTTACTATTAAAATTCATTTGCCACTTATCCACCTACCCAAGAAGTTCGTTCAAGATTTTGAATCATCATTGTTATTTAAAGAGGTAGTAGCCACTCCGGTATCAACTGCAAACTTAAGAAACCTTCCATTTAACCCCTTGGTCCAGATCATTCATATATATGAGGAACAATAGTGGTTCTAGTGCTGAACCCTGTGGAACGCCACTCTCCATTTTCCAAGATGACTTATTACCATTAACCCTTTCGCTGCTGAGGCCGTTAACGTCGCTGGCATGAGTAATTGTCTTTAGTATGACTGATGACAACTATGTGTCATCATAAATCGTATTCGTTCTATATGACATTCAGTTATGGAATCTTTGGTTTCTTTTCTAAATTTACACTATGCTACATTTATCTTGTGACATTTGGCAATTTTAAGGCGGCTGAAATTGGGGATAGTGTATATTACAAAAGGGAAATAGATAAACAGTGGAGGGGTCCAGCAAAAGTAATCGGCAGAGATGGTAAGACGGTAACTGTGAAACATGGTGGTATGTTGAAGAGATGTATCTAGGGTTCATATAACTAGACTAGCAGGTATACCTAAAGAAGTAGAGGATGAGGAAGAGGAAAAGGAAGTTGCCAGTGTGAAACAACCTGTGAGGAGTAGTGTATTTGAAGATGAATTTGAGGAATATGAAGTGTTACAAACACCTGTGGAGCCTGTTGCTGAAGAAAGTGGAACTGAAACAGAAACGGAAGAGGAAGATCAAGAAGAAGCTGAAGAGAGAAGGGTGGAGAGGATTAAGATAGGAAAGAGGTACACATGCACTAATAAGGATACAGAGGAGAAGTTAGATGTGAAAGTTTTTAGGGCTGGTAAAGCGACAAGTAAAAAATGGTGTAATAGTTTTAATATACAGAACGTGAACAGTGGTGAGTGTAAATGGATAGATTTTAATGATTATAAGGATGTAGAGTGTATAGAGGAGCAGGAAGAGGTTTGGATAGGGGATTGTGATGATGAGAGAGTTTTACAGGCAAAACTTAAAGAAATTGATAATTGGGGGATGAAGGAAGTGTATAGGAGGGAAAAGGATGTTGGACAAAAGAAAATCTCTATGAGATGGGTAATGACAGATAAAGTAGTAGGAGGACAGGAAATATGTGAAGCAAGATTGGTGGCTAGGGGTTTTGAGGAAATGAGCAAGGAACTTGTGATGGAGGCACCTACGTGTTCTGGTGAAGTGTTAAGACTATGTCTTAGTATAATAAAGCGTGAAGGGTGGATATGTCAATCAATTGACATAAAAACGGCGTATTTACAGGGTGATAGGATAAAAAGAAAAATATGTGCCATACCTCCAAAAGAAGCAAAGGAGAAAAGTCATGTTTGGGAATTGAAGAAAACAGTGTATGGTTTAAAGGATGCTGCTAGGGCATGGTATGACAAGGTAGTCGCAGTGATTATAGAATTAGGGGGTGTTCGAAGTAGGTTAGAACCTGTGTTGTTTTGGTGGAAGAGAAAGGGTAAGTTGGTAGGGATCATGTGTACACATGTGGATGATTTTTGTTTTGTTGGATCTGAAAGGTTCTTAAATACGGTGATCAGGAGAATGAAAGAAAAACTGGAAATAGGATAAGAAGAAAAACAGAGTTTCAATTACATAGGAGTAAAGATACATAATGAAGAGAATGGAGTGTGGTTGGAACAGGAGAAGTATATGGAAGGAATAAAAGTACCTGATAATCGAGAATATTATGGTAATAGGGACATGGAAGAAAATGAATTAACTGTGTATAGATCCTTGGTAGGGCAGATGAATTGGTTATGTGGGCAGATGAGGCCAGATCTTTGTTTTGCGGTGAGTGACAGAAGCAGGTATTTTAAAGGTGGTAAAGTGGAGGAAATGAGAAAGTTGATTGGAATGGCAAGAAGAATGAAAGGTGAAAAAATGGGGATATGGCCAGCAAAATTAGGAAGGGATGTTGAATTAGAAGTGTATACAGATGCTTCTTATGGAATGGAAGGGAGAGTGCATCCTCAAGGGGGTTATCTGGTGTTGATAAAGGATGGTTGTGGGAATAGGTGCCCTATTGTGTGGAAGTCTAAATGTATGCGTAGGGTAGCGCAGTCTACTATTGAGGCTGAGGCTATGGCTTTGGTTGAAGGTGCACTAGAGGGAATACACGTGGTGAATGTTTGGGAAGAAATATTTGGTGGTTTAAGGTTGAAAGTGGTGATGTATACTGACAGTAAAACTTTGCAGAATGCGGTTTATTCAGCAACACCAGTTGAGAGCAAATCTTTGAGAGTGAATTATCATGTGTATGAAGGAATATGTAGAAGATGGTGATATAAAGAAAGTAGTGTGGGTAAGCACGAAGGAAGAGGAAGAGTAGATGTAAGGGGTATAAAAGAATATGTTGAAGGAAAAAAGGGGAGGGAGAGAAAGATATAAGTATGAGAGTTTTTATGTTTTTGTTCTTTTCAGCATGCTGTCCTGGCTTGTGCTTCTGTGTTCTTTGTTGTCCTGCACGGCTTTTGGCTGTTTGAATATCATCAAGAACTGCTTGAGAATGCATGCTGATGCCCAAGTTATGTATATGAGCACCTTTTATTCTTTATGTCATTATAGATAACTCGTGTTTCTGTCTTTCCAGGTTTGGATGGTTGGGTATTTGACCCATGAGATAATTAAGGAAAAAAACAGGGGTTAGTGTGGATTCCTCTGTAGGAGGAATATAGGTGGAAAGTGGAATAGGAACCACAAAGAGAACACAGGGTTCACTGTCCGGGCCCAGTGAGGGTTGCCTGGGTTTTCACAGTAGGTGTATATTCCCTCCCATTTATTTAACAAAATTTAGATCCCTAGTTCACATTATAGCTACAGTGGTAGCTAATAAATAAAAGTAAAGTTTCTTTTCAATTGTGGAAGGTCTTCATCAATTTACAATAGGTGGGTAGCATTGTGTTTGTTAACCTTTAGTATAGGACCGTTTTTTAATCAGTGGTAGCAGAGTGTAGTTCGAAGCAACACTGAGGGGTTTTGCTAGTAGGACAATATGGGTGATAAAAAGGGTGATAAGGTTGAAAGAGGGAGTAAAAGGTTATGTCCAGTGTTTAATGGAGAGGGGGTGAATCCCAATGAATACGAGTTGTGGAAGAAGAGAGTGGAGTGGTGGTACTTGGTGGAGGGCTAGAACTGTGAATGTCCTGCAGGTGAAATAATATTGAGTTTGAGAGAAAAGGTTTTTGAGACTATGTGATTTGCAGTTACAAGAATTGGAAAAGGATGAAAGTGTGAAAAAGATCTTGTCAGTGTTAAATGAAAAGTATGGTAAAGAGGAGCAAAGGGATAGGTATGATAGAATACTGGAGTTCTTTTATGTGAAAGACAGGACAATGAAAGCATAAGAGAGTATGTGAATAGATATGAGGTTATTGAGAGTAGATGTAAGATGGTTGGAAAGGTTGATTTGGGTAAGGATTTAAAATGTGTGCATTTGTTAGAGGGAGCAAATGTGGATAGAGTTCAAAGACAAATGGTGTTGGCATATTGTGGTAAAGGTGCATGGGTGTTTAAGACTTTTAAGGAGGCTTTACTGGTGGTTTGTGAGGGGATAGGAAAAAAGGAGAATGAAGCTAGTGGGATAAGTGGTTGGATGAATCATTGTAGGTATTGATAGGAGAAAAGGTGAGATGGAAGAGAGAAAGAATCAGTTTTCCGGTGGTGATAAAAGAATGAATAGAAAGAATAAGTATGGACAGATAATGAAGTGTGTGATATGTAGTTCCATATACCATTTTGCTGCGGCATGTCCGAAGAATATTCAGAATAAGAGGTCTGTTTTCAGTGGTGCACAAGAAAGAGAAAGAGACTATGCGAAAGGATGAGAGTAAGTGTAGAACAAGTGAAGAAGGTAATAAAGATGAAAGGAGAATTTTTTTGATTGATGGAGCAATAGAGAGTGAGTATTGATGAGGAATATGAGTCGATCTGTGCGATTATAGATACAGGGTGTTCAAAGAATGTTATTGGTGAAAAGTGACTAGGCCATTTACTGGGTAGTTTCAATAAGGAAGAGAAAGGGGATGGAAGAAACTATGGAAGATACAAGTGTGAGTTATGTTTTCGGTGAAACTAATTATCCAAGTGGGAAAAGTTTATGTTCTGGGTCGTATAAAAGGTAGGAAGTTTTTGTTGAGAACTGAGTTAGTCAGAGGGGACATACCTTGGTTATTAGGATATGAGTCTTTAAAAAATCTTGGGGTAACAATTAATGTGATGAACAATAGTGTGGCAATAGGTGAATTAGATGGTATTGAGGTTCAGCGTTGGATTAGCGATAAAGCTACCTTTAAGGGGTGGTGTGAAGAAGGAGGTTTGGAGGACAAGAAATACAAAGGAGGAGTTGCTAAAAGAAGATCGGAGAGAAATGATTTTTACTAAACTTCATATACAATTTGGTCACCCTAGCAGAGATAGATTATGGAAATTGATGAGTGATGCCTATGGAGAAGAATGGTTTAGAGATGAGGGTAAAAGTATACAGGAGTGTATAAATCAAGTTAGTGAGGGATGCATTACCTGCATTAAATTCCAAAAGACCCCGAGACGTCCAGTTGTGGGTTTCCATCTAACACGAGGTTTTAATGAGACAGTGGCAATGGATCTTGGTGAAATAGAAGGTCAGAGATTTATTGTGAAGGTGGATCTTGGAAACAGTTTTTGTCAGGCAAGTTGGGTAAGGAGTAAGGAACCAAAAGAGATTGAGAGTGTGATATTGGAGAAGTGGATTAGTGTTTTTGGAGCACCGGAGAGGTTTTTTAGTGCCAATGGGTTAGAGTTTCAAAATGAAGAGATGAAAATCCTATGTGAAAGGTTCAGTATGGTGCAGTGGGCCACTGCTGCAGAAAGTTCCTGGAACAATGGACAGTGTGAGAAGATGGTGGGTTTACTTAAGGATGCAATGAGGAAGACGGTCGATGAAGGCCCAGAATAAAGGCTGAGTCTATTTGGGCGTTCAGCTAAGAAAGTCTGTTGAATAAAAGTGGGTTATCACCGACCAGTTGTAATGGAAAAAATTGCCAGACTTCCAATTAAAGATGAAAGTGAGGAAGTGTAAGTGTATGAAGGGTGGAGAGTGAAAAGGTTTGTTACCATTTGAAAGCATTACATTTGGCTAGAAAAATACATATTCAGCAAGAATGATGATAGGATAAAGAGAGCTATGAAGGGCCAAATACGTGATCATCATGAGGTGGCTGAAATTGGGGATAGTGTATATTACAAAAGGTGAAATAGATAAACAGTGAGGGGTCACAATAGGTATAGACTATTGTGACAGGTGGTATGTTAAGAGATTATCTAGGTTCATATAATTAGATAAGCAGGTTCCTAAGAGTAGAGATGAGGAAGAGGAAACAGGAAGTCCGGTGGAAACACACCTGTAGTAAGTAAGTGTATTTGAAGATGGAATTTTGGAATATGAGTTGTTATAACACTGTGGAGCCTGTTGTGAAAGTTGAAACTGAAACAGAAATGGAAAGGAAGATCAAGAAGAAGCTGAAGGAGAAGGGTGTAGAGGATTAAGGTAGGAAAGAGGTACACATGCACTAATTAGGATACAGAGATGTGAAAGTTTTTAAGTAGGGCTGGTAAAGCGACAAGTAAAAAATGGAGTTATATTTTAAATACAGAATGTAACAGTGGTGAGTGTAATGATAGATTTTAATGATTATAAGGATGTAGAGTGTACCTTGCACCAGGAAATTCTGTCAAGGGATCAGCGACAGACCTTGCTCAGAATTCACAAGATCTGGGAGCAAAATTTATAAAGAGAATAAGATAATTATTCTCATAAAAACCTATTCAAGGAGGGGGAGAAGGGGATGTAAATAAAAACGTATTCAAGGCGGAGGTCTAAGGGGTCTTGGGGATGTAAACTGCAACAAAATTAATGCACTTAACCAGCTCACAATGAGCTCCAACCATTCAAATTCAAGATCTATTTTAAGGTAGTAAATATATTATTTTTTTTATTTAATTTTTTTCTTTTTCTTTATTTTTCTTTATTTTTATTATTACCTTTTTAAAACATTTTATAAAGCTAATAACATCTACTTCAGCTCTAGAGGGGCTTTTGGGAGATGGTTATAATCAATTTACCTTAAAACTAACCTATCTAAATATTTTTCTTATTCTATAAATAACTAAATAAAAAAAAAAGTAAAATCGGTTTCATTCGTCATCACAAATTATATATACATAAATCACTTTAACTAGTTTCCAAAACGTAGGCTAGGCAAAAAAAACGTAAATGGGTTGTTTTTACATAACAGGAATATATATATATTTGATAGGTCACAGCTATATCCATTAATGTATGATTGCAGTAACACTAAAAATATAGCATAAGATCATAGTAATATTAGGAAGGCAAGGTTATAATAAGTTTTAAGTATCGCTAGATTAAAATGTTTATCCTTAATGATAATTAACAAAACTTATCATAACTGCCATCCTAATATAACTAAGATCCTAGACTGTATTCCTAGAATTACCAAGATCATTCTCTATCTGATACAGCCCTAGCCTATCAAAATAATATACATGTATATATGACATCAGCTTTTTATTTAAAGATATATATGGCAATGTCCATTTGATCTTTACAAGAAAAAAAAGTACTTAAAGGAAACTCCATTTCTGATATTTTAATATAGCTATGTCTGGGTTATAACAAATTTTTTAATTTTTATTGTCCAAAAAGGGTCTTACCCACTTAATTAGACTGTTTCTATTCATTTATGTAAATTTAAGCTCCTAGTATTTGATAGTAATAATAACAGGGGTCATTCTTACTTTTAGGGGTCAAAAAATAAGAAAATAGGTCACTTTTAATGAAAATGTAGGAAAAATGTAAAAAAGTAGGTCGAGTAGGAAAAAATTTAATGCAAAATTATTAGTTATTCTATTATTTTTTGGTATATAATACTATTTTCCCTACATATTTATTAAAATATCCAACTTTTATGTTTATTTCACTGTACTGGTTTTTTTTTTTATCCCCAACCAAATGTGCTGGATGAGGTTTCAGTTTTTCAGCCTCCAATTCAAATGTCAAACTTATTTTTGTTTCCAACTTAATACTAATAGAAATGAAAATTATATTAGTTACCAAAAATTAAGCTTGGAATTTTTTTTTTTATATTATTCATTAAAATTATGTATATTCATCACAAAAATAATTAAATCTTTACATGTAGCTATTTGCAATCTTTAAAATTTAATCTTTCTCTCAATGCTACATTAATTGAAGAAAGTTAATTGTAGATAAGCTAACAAAATCAACTGGAACCCTGGATGAGATATGTTTTTTTTTTCCTTTATTTTCTTTAAAAATAACGTTTACATTAGCAAACTAGAAAAAAATTAAAAAATAACAATTTGAAAAAGTAATGCAAAGATAGAATTAACTACATAAAAAATGAAAAAAATGATGCACAAATTTTCCAATGATTACAAGAATAATTTTTATTATTTTTGCTTCAGCTTATGTTTTTGTGCTTGATTTGCACAGTAGTAGTCAAGCACGGTTCTTTTATTTTTCTCCATCTTCTTTCGCTCATTTCTTATTTTGTGCAAAGCAGGGTAACTCTCATCAACTTTTTTGCAAGCTGCTTCAAGCATAGTCTGCCCTATCTGTAGTCCTTTCATATCATTAATCTTTAATGCATTCTTAATCCTTACATTGGCTTCTTCAACCAAGGAATTGTAATTATTGATGTTTGTTATATATGGCTTTAGCTACTTTTTCCTGAAGGGATTTTTCTTTGAAGATAGCTTCTTTCATTTCTCGTGATTTCCTTTCAAAATCTTTTTTTCATTTCAAACAGCTCTTCTTCTTTCCTTTGTCTCCCTCTTTTTGTTTTTTTAGTTGGGCCTTGATCCGTTTCTCTTCCTCCAATCTTTCTAAATAAGATTTATGAGCATTGATTCCCTTCTTAATGAAGTCCTTTGATATGGGCACCTTATGGACTTCATAACCAAATTGCTTTAGGCAATCTTTGATGGACTGTAATGCACTAACTATGCCTGAGAAAGGTTAGTTCTGGAATCTGTAAGGTAATTAGATGTCTGTGAAAAGCCATGTTCAACATCAGCATTTCCGTGAGGAATGATGAGGAGAGCTTTAACCAGACTCATCAAATGAGGATACTTACATTGTTTAAAAGAGTTTTTCAACTTCAACAAACATTGGGTGAAAAAAGTAAAAAAAAAGTAGGAAACGTATGACATTTTCTTCAAAAGTAGCACATTTCCTACTGTAGTAGGAAAATAGGACAATATGAACCCTTTAATAATGAGTGACTTCGGAACTAAATTACTAAAATTTCAGCAGTCTGCCTTAAATTATACGCTATTAATCTACCAAAATTAATACTTTACAAAACTGTGAAGATATTCAAACACTTATTTGACCCTACCTCAAGTATAATTCCCATACAAATTGGCCACATTTTTAATTTCTTAATTTAGCTGTCCTGACATTCCCACATAGGTTTAGTAATTAAAATAAATTTCGATTGCATATACTAGATGTTAAAAAAACCAAATCAACTCAAAAAAGTAGCTTAAAATACACTATTAACACTAATTACACTTTCAGACAACTATACACTAGTATCTTAACATAGTCGAAGAATATCATTAGGCCTACAAATTATAACACTTAAAATCTTACCATTTGCTCTTTTGAGGGCATTTTCGGGTCTTTGATAAGAACGCGACATTTTCACTTATTTAAAGAAAATATAGAAATAAATTAATCATGGACACTGTTGCTATATAAATAGACAAACAAATTAATCATGGACACTATTGCTAGTCTAGGTCTAAAAAAAAAAAAAATTAATCATTAAACATAGCCCAGATTTTAAAATTATTTGGACCTAGACTAGTTTTTTCTACAGCACACGTATCAACGAAATACTCTTCTTCTTTTTACATTATAAGGAATTACTCGTGAAAGTTATTGCTAAATTGATGCTATAGAAGAATCAGACCAGGAAAATTACATAGTGTATATATATATATATATATATATATTATAGTATATATATATATAAATATATATATCATATATATATCTATATTTATATATATATATTATATAATATATATATATATTATATTATTATATACATATATAATACTATATATATATATATATATATATATATATATATATGTATATATAATATATAATAATATATATATATATATATATATATATATATGTAAAGGTATAGCACAGGACTCCACGCCATATTTGTAGATACTGTACTGTGACTTTTTTTCTGAAAAAATTGTTTTGTTCAAAAAAATTTCTACGTTCAGAAAAGTTAAGTAAGTTTAGTTTTTTAAGAAATTATTTAGTGGCCAAGCTTCTGGCATAATTCCAGAAGCTTGCAACTAAAGAATTTTCTACAAACTTTACTTAATATCAATGAAGGTGAAACTTAGAATTTTTTTAACATAGAAAATTTTTAAAAAAAGTCACAGTAACAGTATCTACAGAATATGCCGACTCCACTTTTTCTGAAAAATTCTAAGTCCCAATCAATAGTTCGATATGTAATATAACGCTCGGATATATTACTTTATATCACTTATATATTAATATTATTCATATTTATTATTATTATTATTATATATATATATATAGTATTATATATATATATATTATATAACTATATCATATATAATATATATATATAATATATATATATATATATATATATATTATATATATAATATATATAATTATATATATATATATATATTATATATATACTGAGAAATAGCATAATAGGGCGGTTTTCAGAGACTTTTCCAAAAGAATGTGTTATGTAAGATAAAAGTTAGTAATAGCATTAGAATATAGAATCGTTGTATCAAATAAATAAATATTATACAAACAAATAAATAATAATTAATATGTACTTTATCTTAGGTTTGGGATTAATCGACTTTTTCATAGCTGTTCAGTAAATAATTTTCGTCAGTATTAGTGCTTTTTTTTTTTTTAAAATTTTTTTTGTTTTTTTTTATTTTTTTTTTTTTTTTTTTTTTATTTTTATTCTTTCTGTTATTTATAATTTTTTTTGTTTATCTAGGAGCTCGAGCCGACGGGTGACAGAGGGGGGCCCGTAGTTTCCCGGAAGGAGAGAGACCCCGACTCCTTCCATCTTTGCGCGGTTTACCCGGGGTATTCCTTTAGTTAAAAAATAAAAAATATATATAAAATTTAACATTAATAATTTCAGTTTAGCATCAAAACGAAAGAAAACTAAATTGCATTATGGCATATATATTATTATATATATATTATATATATATATATATATTATATATATATATATATTATATATATATATATATATTATGCTATTTATAATAAAAAATTATAAATGACATATAATTACAAAATTTAACAATAAAATAATATGTACTTATAATATATTATGTGCTTTATTATATTATAAATATAATATAAAATTAAACTTTCGCTAATTTTTATAAATATTTACTATCAAAATAAATAATATATATATTATATATATATATATAATATATATAATTATATATGAAATAAAAATTTTATATATATATATTAGTATAATATATATAATCAGGATGGCACGAAAAAAAATCAAATTAAAAAATAAATTGAGTTTTTTAACTTGATTTTTTATAATGTTCTGATTTTTTTGATTTTATTGATTTTTTTGACTTTTTTTGATTTTTCAATGATTTTTCTTATTATTTTTTTATTTTTTGTACATTTAAGTAATTTAACTTCAATAGAAATTAAAATTAAAAATAAAACTATATATATTATGAATTTTTAATATACTTTTTCTTTCAATTTCAACAAACTATTGGCATTGTAACCGATAAGTCTGTAAACTTTAGTGTTGCTGCTTCATTGTTTCCATTGTATAAGATTTTGAACACAGAGCTAGGGCGTATGTTGAAAA
The DNA here is from genome assembly GCA_015478945.1 of Trachelipus rathkii. NCBI lineage: Eukaryota > Metazoa > Arthropoda > Malacostraca > Isopoda > Trachelipodidae > Trachelipus > Trachelipus rathkii. Next base: position 46,181 of record JABUQX010001407.1, read on the forward strand.
ATCAAATTAATGCCATTTTGGGCGGAGTATCTACATGCTTCTTGCGTTAATGTCTTCTAACAATTATTTTGGACAGTTATTTGAATATTGTCTACAAGTTTAGCACCCTTATTAAAAAAGGCAGATATGTTGAAGAGGCGTCAACGTAAAGCTACGAGGGGTAGATTTTGGCATTTCAGGATAAGAATAGCGTGAGTTGTCTAGATATCCTCATTGCGGCTGTCTTAAATATTATGTATTATTTATTATTTTATATGGTTGACTGAGACATTCTAGAGGGGAAAATGCATTCTTATTATTGAATTTTTATTGGTTGACCTGGACAGTCTAAAAGGACATGCGGCTTCTCAAATATTTTCTTATTTATTATGAGTTGATGGGGACATTCTAGAGGGTCAATGCGGTTTCTTAATTATGTATTTTTAATTATTAATTAATATATATTAATTATTGGTTGACTGCACACGGATAGGCCCATACGTTCTCTTAAGTATTATTCGGATTTATTATTATCTATGGGTTTCGTAAGAAGCTTGTGAAATAGCCAATTTGGGTACTCATTGTCGATTTTTATTGGTTGACTAGGCAGTCTATAAAAAGACCAAGCGGCTTCTTTTGTATTATTCTTATTTATTAATGGGTTGACTGGGCATTCTAGAGGGGTAATGCGGCTTCTTAATTATCTTTTTTTAAAAAATTCCCCTAAAAACTAATTAATTTAAGGGAAAAAAAAACAAGGTTTGGGGCCCCCCCGCGCGCAATTTGGAAAAAAAACCCTCTTCTCTAAATGTCCAGTCAACCCTAATAGAATAAGAATAATACAAGAAGCCGCATTGGTCCTTTTTAGATACTGTCCCAGTCAACCATAAAAATTAAGTAATTAAGAAGCAGCATTGGCCTCTATAGAATGTCCCGTAAAAAAACAAACATAATAAATATATAAATAAGAATAATTACTAAGAAGCGTCATGGGCCTATCAGAGATGTCCCAGTCACAATAATAATTATAATAAAAAAATAATTAGCCACATGGATCCCTTCTAGAATGTCCCAGCAACATTATAAATAGAATAATATTAAGAAGCCGATGGTCCTTTTTAGATAGCCTCGGTCAAGCAATCATGTAAAAAATAATAATTTAGAAGCCGCAATGGTCCCTCTAGAATTCCCGGTCAACCCATGAAAATTAAGAATTAGGAATAATTTTTAATAATATTATGTAATAAAGAATATTCATTTATATAAGAGCAATGGCTCTACCTACTGTCCCATTAGTAACTATAGTTAAATCATTAATTTTAATAATGTAACAATCTTTTA
>JABUQX010001408.1:0-7500 GCA_015478945.1 Trachelipus rathkii
TCTTGTGAGACCGGAAGAAAGAAATGATAGATGGACCGAATTCTATGAAGATCTGCTAAATGTAGAATACAGAGAACAAGAGGAAGAAGCTGTAGATCAGACGAGGGAGGAGGAAGAGGAGGAGGAAGGCGGGGAGATAACGGTAGAAGAATATGAGGAGGCTATAAAAAGGATGAAGAAGGGTAAAGCCCCAGGAGAGGATGGAGTGGCTGGGGAGTTGGTGGTGGAGGGAGGAGAGGAGCTGAGAGGGAGATTCATCAGTTTGATGAACAAAGTGTTGGAGAGAGGGAAAGGTGCCGGAAAGGTGGGCAAAGCAATAATAATACCGATATTTAAAGGTAAAGGAGATGCAGAAAGCTGTAATAATTATAGAGGCATTTCACATGGACCATCTGGCGAAAATATACAAAAGAATATTGGAGAGGAGGCTGAGGAGAGAAGGTAGAGCCGAGATCGGAGAAAGAACAGTTCGGTATAGAGAGGAAGGAGGAACGACGGCCTCTATTCACACTAGAATGGTTTCGCAAAGATGCTGGGAAATATGGCAAGAGATTCTTTGTAGCGTTCAATCGACCTGCCAAAAGGCATTGATTTCGGTGCCAAGGAAAAAGCTCTTGAGAGCTATGGAGAGGAATTATGGAGAGAGGGGTAGATTAAAGAAGGCAATAGAAAGTATGTATCAGAAATGCAGTTGTAATGTTAGAACTGAGTGCAAGAACGATAGATGGTTTGAGGTGGAAACAGGAGTGAAGCAGGGGAGTTTTTTATCTCCACTGCTCTGTTTATATTATTTTTAGACGTGGTGATAAGGAAAGTGAGGGAGAGACTGGAAGAAATTTGAAGGGGACATAATGGCCTATGCGGACGATCTGGCATATTGGAGCGAGAGAGAGGAGGGGATTCGAGAGGTGGTGGAGTTGTTTACAGAGGAGTTGGAGAAACAGGCATGAGGAATGAACGTACAGGAAGAACAGAGATAATTAACAATAACCGGAGAAATGAGGAGGGATGAGGATTGCGTGGTGAGAGGGGAGGAGGTGAAGGCGGGAAATACCTGAAATTATCTCGGAGGATGTTTTAGCAGAAGGGGAGGAAGTGGAGGAGAGATTACGCGACGAATGAAAAGTATGGATTAGTTATGAAACCGGTATACCCCATGATGAAAGATTAAAAACATCGGAATAGAGGTAAAAAAAGTGATTTAAAAAACAGCTATACTGACTCCCGACGCTTGCTGTACGGAGCGTGAAACTATGACAACAACGAGAAGGAGGACGAGTAGAATACAAGCGGGCGGAATTGAGGGGATATAAGAACATTGATGGAAAGAGTAGGAGAGACAGAATAAGGAATTAAGTAATTAGAGAAGATATAGGAGTGAAGAAGATTATACTAAAGATGGATGTGGGGAGATTGAGATGGTGGGACCATCGGAGAGGATGGAGCAGGGACAAAGCAATGCCGAAGAAGATGGGAAAAATGGACCACCAGAGGAGACAAGACCAAGGCGAGACGAAGAAGAGATGGGGCGGAGTTCGCGTGGAGACACCTGGAAAGATGTCACCTACCAAAAATCGAGAGTGCTACAACCGAGTAAGCAGCCTCAATAGTATGCAGCAGAGGGATGGGGCTGGAGAAAGACGCCTTGCGCGGCTGACAGGATGAAAAATCCTTCCTGGAAAAAAACAAAAAAAAGAAAAAAAGAAATATTAATTCAATAAAATAAAAAATTTTGAAAAGAGATTTCGGAAAATATTTAATTTTTTTGAAGATATTTACTTTAAATAAATAATAAATACATTAATATTTTAACAATTATATTTATTTCCTTTTCCGAATTCGTTTGATATATAAAATTTCGAATATTTTTATGTTAAAAACTCGGAAAAATTATAATTTGGCCTCAATTTTAATTTGAAATCATAGTAAATACCAAAAAAAAATTAATTATATTTAGGTATGTTTATATATTTTTGCTTTGAGTTTGTAAGATCTGTTTAAATATGAAATAAAATATATTTATTTTATTTTCTCTTGATTTAACCCTCTATTATTTAGTGTAAATTTACAGTTAACCCCGGTTGAAAACCCCGGTTTTTCCTGATTTTTGGCCGGGGCCGGGGCCCCGGTCGGTTCCTACATCAAGGCGACATCACCAGGTGTCCAGCCTGTCCTTTCCTTCGTTCTTTATATTTGTAGGTGTTAAATATTGCACTTGATCGCAATTAATAAGGGAGCTCGGTTGCTTTAATACTGTTCTTGAATCCAACTTTATTGGGTTGGAGGATGGTCCAGTGGTAAAGCATCGGGTATATTGTCCTCATTCGCAACATGCGGTGGTTCGATCCCGGAGCAGGCAGTAATTTCTTTACCTTCCCATTATATGTTCTTACTTTAATTTACATCTTATTAATTGCGATCAAATGCACTATTTAACACACACACACACACACATACATATATATATATATATATATATATATATGATATATATATATATTATATATATTATATATATATATATACTAATATATTATATATATATATTATATATATAAATATTATATATATATTAATATATATTTATATTAAAATCAATTTATAAATTAAAAAAAGTTGATATACAAGTATATATATATATATATTTAATATATATATATATAATATAATACTATATATAGTCTATTTATTATATATATCAAATAATATATATATATATTATATATATATATATATATATATATATATATATATATATATATATAAGTAGTAAGGGGTGGGAAACCTCCCCTAAAACCGAAAACCGGAAGTTGCAAACCGAAAACCGGAAGTTGCAAACCGCAAACCGGATGTTGCAAAGCAACATTTTGCGATATTTGTTTTTTGACGTTTGATACGTCAAAGTTGGGGTTTTTAAGGTCGGTTAGACCAAATTTAAGGTCTGGAAGACCGATTTCGGAGGTTTGAACCTGAACTCAGAGGTTTAGCCCGCAAAGGGGGCATTTTGGTTTCGGGAAGGTTTTAAATGATCAGATCATTTTTGATGGCTCCAATCGATTTATCGATGTTCATTACCCCATATAGATGTTTAAATAGTCTTTCTACGTGTTCTGGTTGACTTTTTACATTTAAAAATATAATCGATAGAAAATCATCACTAATATTTAAAATTAAGTCGATATATCGTTGTAGTATCGGAACAACTTCGCCGCAACCTTATCTACCCAGTTTAGGTTTATCGTAAATTCCTAAAATTTGGCCTCGCTCCAGGTGGTGACGTAACCTCGTCGTAGACGAGGCAGGTGCAGGCCCCTTAAAAATAGGAAATGCCCGTAGAAGGATAAAATTTGGAGATGGTATAGAGGAGGAAAGAGTAAGTAGGATTCAGGGTCAGAGTCGGATCCGGAGCCGGCACCGGTGCTGGCTCCGGTGCGGTGCCGAGTTAGTAAATATTTGTATAATAATACAATATATGTATCCTTATATTACCTCCTCCATGCTAATAACCTCATTCCCAAAATACCTATTCCTTCTTGCACCATCAAACCCACACACATTCACTATCACCTCTTCATTACTACCAATATTATGCAGATTTTTGAAGTGTTCTTTCCACACTCCCCTCACATCCATTTCATCAGTTACAAAAACACCATCCCTATTCATTATTCTAAGCAGGTTCCCCTTATTCTCATTCTTAACATTTCGTGCTTCCTTCCAGAAGAGCTTCCTATTCCCTTGTAAGTCCCCATTCATCCTCCTTCCAAGCTGTTCACTTACCTCTTCTTTTCTCCTACGTATGCACCTTTTGTATTTCTTTTTCCTCCTTATAAATTCCAAGCATCTTTCTTTTTAAAATTCATCATTTGCTTTTAGTACATTCAACCACGCTTCCTTTTTACTTTTAACCGCTTGCATCACCTCTTCATTCCACCACTCACTGTTAACATTCTTACTTCCTATATTTAGCACATCCGCATTACTTCTTTTGCGACTGCTATAATTGCTTCCCTTCATTGCTTCATTGTTGACACATTCAACTGATTTACTTGCGAGCGCTCTTACATACGTGATCCTATTTAGCCTTGTCGCTAACTTCTCACTCTAATTTTAACCCACTTCCTGCCGTAATCCACCTTCGTGTCCAGCAAGCCCCACTAACTGAAATTTACATAGGACAACATAATGATCGATAATCCCATTCAACCCCTCACTGATTTTAACATCCAAAACCACATACTTTCAACATCTCATGTTCTTCACAACACAATCGATCATACTTTTCAATTCGATACCATCTCTACCTACACCAAACTCTAGCTAACTTATGGATAACTCTTGTGTTAAAGAAGGTATACTTTACACACACATTACCTCTCTTTCTCACAGAAATCAATCACCTTTTACCATTCTTCATTTTTCTCCCGACACCCCAAAACCACCTGTTATACCATCCCTTTTTGATCACCTATCCAACCATTCAGGTCCCCCAATACTACCAATCTGAAGCTCCTACTCACCCCATTCAAAACATCATTCAGATTATCCCAAAAAATCGTAATCTCTTCAACGTTTCCCTCAGATGGACCATACGTCACAACCACACATACTTTAACCTTTTCAAACTTATATTTAACCATTAGAATTCTAGGACTCACACACACAAAGTCTACCATAGCTCTATACCACAAGTCACTCATCAAAATTGCAACTCCTTCTCTCCCCCTCTCATTCCTTTCCACACCAGCACACACACATTTCACACTACACCACTCATTTTCACCGTTTCCTTTCATCTTTGTTTCAGTCACAGCGAGCAAATCAAATTTGCCCCTTTCTAAATACATCCATCACCTCTCTCCTCTTCTCCTCAACATTTATTCCTCTGACATTCCATGTACCCATACGATTCATATAATTTCGCCGAAAATAAGAAGGCCGTTTACGGCGATCACGACCATCTCCGAGGCATGCATCAGCATTCCTAGCAAGAGATAGATGGTAGTGGGCAGCCAACCCAACTACCAGGTGTATATATATATATATATATATATATATATATATATATATATCTAAAAATATATATATATATTATATATATATAAATATATATACAAAATATATATATGATATATATATATATATATATATATATATATATATATATATATATCATATATCTAAAATTAATATCTATAATAAGGCATAAATCTTTTTAATAAAATCAGATATATTCCTACATAATAGCCTCTATATAATATATATATATATATAATATATATTATATATAAAATATATATATATATATATATATATATAGTATATATATATTTTTATAAACATTTTTCATTTTTTATATATATATATATATAATATATATATATATATATATATATTATATTATGAAATGTTGGCTAAGTTTTCGTAAATTGACTTTTAAACTGTCAAATTTAATATTGATATGTTAGAGATATGCTTAAAAAGAGAAAAATTAGAAAAACGGTAGGGAGAAGGTTACGTTTTGTGTGCATGGTAGTTACTTTACCGATATTAATCAGGATACTTTTGTTAATTGGCAGTTTATTCGTACGTAAGATATGTTATGTTCTTAGTTTAGGTGATATTATGTTAGCTTTTACTGATGTTAAAACTTTGTTATGCTAGCATATTCATTGTTCAATATGTTAGTTAGGTTTATTATATGATAAATATTACTATGTTAATATTAATTTAACATTGATATGTCATAGATGTGATATAAAGTGGGAGATAGGTTAAGTTTTATGGTCAATGTTAGTTACTTAACGTTGATAAACAAAGAACTTTGTTAATGAAAGCAGTTTATTCGTAAGTAAGGTATGTTATGTTCTTAGTTAAAGTTAGCATTTATTAGTTTGTCAGTGCAATAGTTAGGTTAGGTTATGATAAATTTTTGTTAAGTTTTGTTAAATTAGCATTGATATGTTGGAAAAGTGGGGTAGATAGAGTTTTGTATGCAACGTTAGCTACTTTACCTTTGATAAGTAGGAAACTTTGTGAATGTCATCAAATTATTCATATGTCAGGTATGCTAGGTTTTTTGTTTTAGATTATGCTCTTTTTTCAGGTTATGGTATGTTAGCTTTATTGGTTAAGCTGTTAACTTTTTTAATGATAGCAGCTTATTCGTACGCCGGGTTTGTGTTAAGTATGTTATGTTCTTAGTTTAGCTTTACTGAGGATAAAACTTTGTTATGTTTGCAATTATTCGTTGGGCATTATAATATTAAGGTAAGGTTATGATAAATTTTTGTTAAATATTATTGTCAGTATCATAATTAGGCAAGGTTATAATAATTTTTTTGTTAAATATTACTATATCAATGTAAAATAATTAACAGTGATATGTTAGAGATATGCTTGAAAAAGTGTGAATAGGTTACGTTTTGTATGCAATGTTAGTTACTGTACTGTTAAGCATGGAACTTTGTTAATATTAGCAGGTTATTCGTGCGTAAGGTAAGTTAGGTTTGTCGTTGCACATTATATTCTTAGTTCAGGTTATGCTATATTAGCTTTATTGATGTGAAAACTTTGTTACGTTAGCATATATTCGTTGGTCAGCATATAAAGAACTTATTTTTATGTTATGTTTATCCAAAATGATGCCCGAAACATGACTTGAATCAATAGATCAATAGATCAATAGTTAATAGATCAATAGATCATGGAAGGGTGGGAGGGGAGGGGTGGGTGGTTTGATTTACTGATTTACTGCTGATTTACTATAATATTTTATTCAAAGAACTTATTTTTATGTTATGTTAATCCAAAATGATACTTGAAATATGACTTGAATAAATTGATTAATAGATCAATAGATCAAAAGATCAATAAATCAATAGATCAATAGATCATGGAAGGGTAGAAGGGAAGGGATGGGTGGTTTGATTTACTGATTTACTGATTTACTGCTTTAGGGTCAGTAAACTATTAAACTTTAATATGATATTTTATTCAAATAACTTATTTTTGTGTTATGTTTTATACAATATGAAGGTTCAAATATGACTTGAATCAATAGATCAATAGATCAATAGTTCAATGGATCAATAGATCGTGGATAGGTGGTAAGTATAGGGGTGTATGGTTTGATTTACTGATTTACTGATATACAGCTTTAAGGTATGTAAAACGCAATTTTTTTAAGTTATAAACATAAATAGAATAAAAAATTTAGTTAAAATATGTATTGTTTAAAAAATAAAATTAAATAAATAAAAGTTTTATGCTATGTTATACAAAATATGACTTAGATCAAAAGATCAATAGGTCAATTGATCAATAGATCATGGATGGGTGGGAAGGGCGGTGTGTGTGGTTTGATTCACTGATTTACTGATTTACTGCTTTAGGGTCTGTAAAACGCAGATTTTTTTAACGTTATAAACATGAAAAGAATAAAAATTTTAGTAAAAACAAAATGTTTTAAACAAATAAAACAAAAATAAATAAAAATTT
>JABUQX010001408.1:20000-77737 GCA_015478945.1 Trachelipus rathkii
GCACGAGGGCGATGGGAAGGTTGGGCGGTCGGTAGAAACCGGCCAAGTCACAGCAGCAAAGGAGAGGGGCAGGTGGAAAGTTTCTCCCTAGCGAGACGAGAGGGCCTCAATAGCAGTCGGGCTCGGTGTATGATGTACATTGTTAGAAGATCTCCTTTTCCAACAAGAAAAGAGGGGGACAAGATGCACAGAGACGCTTGATGAGAACGCTTGCAATTGGGCCAGCAAGGAGGTTTTTGCACGGAGTGGGAGAGCCGATATCACACCTCGGACAGAATGAACTGCGGAGATCATACAAATATTTTTGAGGATGCCAAATGTGGAACATTTGAACATCTCCTCGTGTGGCGGGATTATGGCCGAAACCGATGTGGATGGTGGAAACGAGCTTCACCCTGGTCGGAGGAATGGTACACTAAAAGTGAGAAGCAAGCGAGGGTTGGCAGTGGGAGTCTCATTATGAGAAAGGAACCGGTAGACATTTGTGACCGGAATATGTCGCTGTGTAAAATGTTCGAGAATGGCCTCGGGATCATGTCGGAACGGACCTCCGGAGCATCCACTGTTCCTTTAGATGTATTGCGAACATCGTCCGGCGTGGAGACACCGGATAGTCGCCACCAAATATGAAGAGCAGTTTACAATTAACTGACTCTAGGTCGAGAGGCGGCACGAAACGAGGGAGAGAACCAATTCCTCATGGGAGGCGAACCTGATTGATCGGTCGAACTGAAACGTAGCTACGCGGTCACCTGAGGACGAGCATTGGTACGGGAGACGTCTGAAAGTGTGAAGTCGGCGAACTCAAAGATAAAAGTACAAAGGATAGGTGTCATTAGTGGGGGCACCAAGCGGAGGGTCCGAGAACAGAAACCGTTCAAATAGGTCGAGCGAATATGTGTGAGTAGGCGGGCCTCAACGGGTGAGGAAGAAGGCCCGATCTTCGTCGGTGACGCGATTGGATGACCGGGAACACAGGTACAGATGGCGACACAGTCTCACCCAGAAAGATGAAGAGGGTCGATTAATAAAGCTGGAATCTGGGGTGTAAGGGAGGTTCGCTGGATGATGGTGAGCAGCACTAACCATTTCGTCCTACTTAGAGGCCATCAAACGCCCTTACTTTACGGTCCCGGCCTAGGGGAACCATCCGGACCAGTTAGGCGGTCGACTTTATGGGAATCCACCTTTCTTTAAAAACGTATTTTTATTTACGGGCGTATTCATATGAGAAACTCCAATATAAGATCCTTCTCCACCGCAATAAAAACCAATAATAACAATAAAACAAATGAGACATAAAGAACAATATACCAGAAAAGGGGGAAACTATACCTATGGGAAAGTGTCTTGTCCACAGCATGAGGCCTAAGGCCAGAACCCAACACAACCCGCCCTGAAACCACACCCCGTAGGGAGGGCAGCGGATGTGGCCTCGGAAAAGCCCCCCGGAACTCCCGACAGTCCACCCTCCACTGAAACACACCGGTTACCACAACGCGAAGCTCGGGTTTTTAACCAAGTTGCGGACAGACTCCGTCAGGGTTAACCCAGAGTTCGGGTCTCCCAACAAATACGCAGGGCCGATTATAGCGGAAAGGACCGGCTTATAACCATGACCCGCATCTGCGGGGGATGGAGGTGAGGTCGGACCCAGGACCCAACCAGGAACAGGACACCCCGGCAAAACCATCAAGGGCCATGGAATGGGAAAAAGGGGAGGTCACCAAAAGAGGTGGAAGTAGTACCACATACGTAAGGGGGATGGGAGGCAAATGACCGGAGAAAACGAAGCGGGAGAATCGACTAAACAAATCGGGGAATACCGACAAAAACTGAAGAAGAGGGAACGTGCAACCTTTGAGATATCCAGAAGGATATCTGAAACCCCCTCACCCCGTTAGGTGGGCACGTTATACGAGCGGGGTAATCAATAAATAATAATATAATAATATAAATAATCAATAATAATAATATATAATAATAGTAATAATATAATAATAATAATAATAATAATAAAAATAATAATAATAATAATAATAATAATAATAATAATAATAATAATAATAATAATAATAATAATAATGTATAAGCACGAGACGTTTTTCCGAGGGTCTAGTAAATATTTAATTAACCAACAAAAATTTAGTATTTAATAGCGCCTGAGTCGTTGCGTGGATTGCTAAAACGCACGCATTTGAGTGCGATATCAAGCTCGTGGGAAAAGGTTCACGCTCGCAAACGGGCTGGGTGACTGGAAAGTCACTTTTGTTCCCACCTTGAGTGTGTCTCTCCTGGCGCGCGAGAATTGTCATGACACATGTACGACAGTGTAGTCGTGGTGGTCGATGACTTGTAGTAGTAATAGAATAACTTCTAGTTGTGAAATTTCTAATATGCTTATTTTCAAGATTATTTTTTTGATTTTTTTTTTTTTTTTCAGGACTCTTCCGTTTTTAATTCAGAAACATGAAACAAAGTTATATATATTTTATATTTTTGAAGGGCTCTTCCGTTTTTTTATTCAGAACGATGAAAGCACAAATTTTCAGTTCAAAGCCATTCCAATATCTGCTGAGAGAAATTACTTAAAACCTTTATCCGTCTCCTAGCTTCCTAAGTATACGTTTACAGTGGATAAGTATTGACGAATTTCATTTTATTTTATATTAACTTAACTCTTGCGAAGTTTAAAATTATAAACGAGAAAACCTTTGATAGACATCGACGGATCTCGTCTCAACAGATGTCATTCAAGCTATTGATTTTTCTTCACAAATCTACATAGTAATAAAAATTTGATACTTTTTTCAGATTCCATCGAGAATGTAATAAAACATCCAAAACCGAATTGGAAAACAAAATCGAGAGAATGCAAGTTTGTCCAAACACGGATTCACTGCAACCGTAGTCTTAATATCTTTTCCCTGATAAATCATCCATTAATATTTATTTTCCTTTTATTAATCATCATCTCCAGGAACTTTAGGGTTTCCTCTTCTACTTTATAGATGCTCAATACAATTTTTTTTCGACCTTTCCTACTATTTCCCATTATCATTGATTGTCTTTTAGCTCCATAAGTACACCTGCTTCGCCCTTTTCGTTTTTCACTTTGTGGTTGCTTGCTACATATTTTCATGCTTAATAAGGATAGTCTTTTTAAGTTTCCTTTCTGATTAAATTCATAGCGGAACTAGGAACATTTGAATAATTTTTTTTAAATCCTCTCTATTCAAAGGTTTTAATCCTTCATCCAAGTCTAAACCTTAGACCTATGGCATGAAGGATTTTTAGGTATATACTCCCTAGCACGCGTCTTACGATTGCTAGGCTCTTTCTGATCACCTCCATGACCATTTTTAACACTCCTGTCGCTCCAATAACTATCGGTATAATTTCGACATCCTCCATCCCCCACATTCTTCATTCTTCTTATATCATATTTTGGTCTTTATCGCTACTTATTCTGATCTCTATTATCATGCGATTTTTTGTTCTTTTCATTTACTACTATATCTGTTCGGTTATGTGGTGTGGGTATTGATGTTGGTATCGTATGGGCATACTAGATCATGGCTTCCTCATTTTTCATTATTGTTGGAGGTTTGCGATACCAATACTTGTATTTCTATTTCAAAATTATATTTCTGGCATAACTTATTAGGACCATATTATAAATTGCGTTATGTCTGTCATTCGTAGCAGTGTTTCATCTCGTTAAAATATGGTTCACTGTCACCACTTTTTTCTTACACATTCTACACTTTTCTGTGATTTCCTCCTTATCTATATTTTTGCTGATCCAGTTCGTTTTTAGGATCTGGTCCTGTGCTGCTATTATTGTCCTTTCATATTCCCTTCTAAAATATCCCTCAGTTAATGGTCGTAGTGTATGTTCCTTATCTATTAGTGATGAAACGATTAAGAATTTTTGACGCTGACAATTAAGAGAAAAAGTATATTTTAAAATTTTAACAAATTTATAATATTGAAAAATTAAATTGTGTTCACTTCATTCTTATTAAATGTGAATATGCATTAAGAACCGCATTAATACATAAAAAGTTTTCCTTTTATTCATTAACATCTTGGTTTTGTTTCTAATAATAATAATAATAATAATAATACTAATAATATTAATATTAATAATAATAATAATAATAATAATAATAATAATAATAATAAATAATAATTTTTTTTGAGGATGTGTAAGTGGACCATTTCCAAAGAGCGGCATATACCGTGATCAGTAAAACCAACAACAGGGAAGGTCCTACACAGAAAGAGAAAAAATAAACGGGAACAAGAGGATTACAATCGATAAAAGATGTTCAGCTCATGGAGGAACGCAAAAACGTTGTCACTTCGAAAATGGATGGAGTCCGATAAAATAAGAGCAAGGCGATTCCGGAAATTAATGGTAAGAATGTCAGGGAAGAACCCACAAATATATGGGCTATAGTAAGAGGATCACTCGAAGAACAAAACGAACAGGATGGGGGTTGCTCTTTCACCATGTGAAAGCCATGCGTGAGATGGTATGTCCAACTTTCGTAAACGGGCGAAGACCACCTCCCGGACGGCGACTCCTTTAACAAAGAGGACGGCCATTGACCTAAAACGAGGTTTACACCTTCCGCAGCTTCAGGCGCCACGAGATGCCTCCGCCCAACAGTCTCCCAGCAGGACGAGGAAACCCCTGCACGGGACACATCGCGGTAAAAATCGTCGGAGGGAAGGTGTCCAACAGTATAGTCATGTAAAGGAACCGTCTAGATACACCTTGCCGGCGCACACGGTTCTGGCCTCTGCATCAGCTCTCTCGTTTCCCGGAACACCCACATGGGAAGGGACCCAACAGAACTCAATGCCACTCCCAGTAAATTGAACAGAGCTGATGAACTATTTGGACAGATGAAACCAAGGATTCCTTGTGATCGATCGAGCAGAATTCCAACCGAGAGCGCGCCTCTATAGTCCAGAGAGGTTGTATAACGGAGGTCGGGGTGGTAGGTTGGCTAATTTGCTCACGAGTCAAACCAGCACTATGAGCTCAGCCGAAAAGATGGACGTGTAAGTAGGCAGGGTGTGAGAAATGGCGAGATCTGGGGAGACAGCCGACGCTCCCCTACTCCGCCTACCGTTTTGGAGCCATCAGTGTAGACAGGTGTCGATGGTCATTGTGGATTCTCTCTATAGAGCAGAAAGAAAACAATCAAACGATCCGACGATGCAATGGATACACATCAACGCCTTGGTGAAGGGACTGCGAATCCCGAAACAGATAGTGGGGGGGGGGAAAGGGAAATCCATTTCACAATTGAGGCCGTCGTAGAAATTGAATTTGTAGCGCAAAACCGAATGAAAAGGAAGGCCATGGAAATCCAAAATAGGAGTCACAACCCACGCGAACAGTAATATGCAAGAATGCGGCAGGAATCTCTCTAGTACAGGGTGAACTAAGCGCTGAAGAAGCAGGGAACTGAATACGAAGGATAAAAAGCACATAAGCTGCTCTCTTTGCAGGGACAAGGGCATTCTCCCAGTCTCCACCTCCAGACTCTCCTTAGGTGAAGATCGAAATGCTCCCGTTGCAATGCGCAGACCCTCCAGCAAATCCTCGTTTTAAATAGGGTCAAGGAGGCGAAGATATGATTGGAAAGTCTGCCCATAGATGGCACAGCCAGCCATAATCCAATTTAGCCTCCACGAGCATGATGTAGAGGCGCAGCAATGACTTTCTGTCCACCCCAAGACTTTGAAGTGAGGTGCCGTAAGAGGTCAAGACGGCGGCCACTAGTTTTAAGATGATGTATATGAGAAAGGTATGAAAGGCGTCCGCTAGATAATACAACCCAAAGCAACCCTCACCGTCGGTACCGTTGGATGGGGTGGTTAACCCATACCAGGTGCAGTAAAGGGACTGGATGCGTCAACCGCGAACGGAGGGTTTCTTCGGAAGCATCCGCTTTCTATTGGACGTAGAGAACTTGAAACACGCGCCCACCTGCACCAGAAACGTGAGTCTGCATGGCCAGTTAAAGCTTGACGTCCAAGACCAAAGGGAGTTTAGCACCCGTGAATTACATAGCAGATCAGTCCACGAATAGACGGGAACACGGACAGAGTCTGGGGATGGTTATCGACCAGTCCGTTGAAGCCTTATTGCGAAAAGGCAATACACTCGAACACACTGCACTTCATTCCATGAACAAAAATGCCTTCAAAGAGTTTGGTTTGGAAATATTTTATCATCAGAATCAGGGTTTGAAGAGGGGGAGTTGTCCCGGGGACCCAGTGAGTGAAGGTTTCGAAAACCCCCACCATCCATGTGGAGTCCGTATGCCTTTCCAGATCAAAGAAAACGCCAGGGTCAATTTATGCGAAGCGAGAGACTCACAGTACATCATGGTCCAAACGAGGACTGAGTATGAGTAGAGCGATGATGCAGAAAACCAAATTGATTGTCAGAAAATGCGCGGAGCTGCTCCAATGTGAGGAACGAGACGGGAAGCCCCATCTCTCCATCAACTTCATAAACTCTGCCTTCAGAGATTGGTCGATGGTTGTCAGTAGAAGGTGGGTTCTCCCAGGTTCGGATTGTCAAATATAAGCTAGTCAACACACAGTTGGGGAGACAACCCTCCACCCCGATCTATTATCAGCTGAGGAGAAAAGCCGAGGCCGATGTGAACAATGTCCTCAACATATCTGGAAGGAATACTTCAGGGCCAGGAGCACCGTCCTTACAGAGCTTTAATGCCTCTTGAAATTCCACCGTCGTAATGAGTCTGTTATAAAAAGGGTCCTCTCCAGCGGAAACAGAAAAGTCCTGTCATGTTTCTACCCAATTCTACTATTTTCCATTATCATCTTGTTTATTAATAACTGATCCATTGCTCTCTAACTTCCTTTACTGCATCCTTTTTCTTCTTCATTAATTATGTTGTTTGCTTCTAGGTGTGTTGTTAACCCTTTTCGCCATGACTTCAGTTAGTATTTTATATAAGGTTGGTAAACATACGATAGGGCGGTATTTGCTAGGTAATTCCGTTTCCTCATTCTTTGGTATTAATTAAAGTTGTAATTCCACTAGTGACCCATTCCATGATTTCTTGCTGGTTTTCTATTAGCTTGTTAAACCCTTTCTGTTTGAGGTTTTATAAGTGTTTTCAATTTCTTTAACCATACCTTATGTGCTTGATTTTTCCCTGGTACTTTCCTGCTTCCACTCCTTTTAATAGTCCTTTTTACCTCATTTTCTGTAATTCTTCCACCTTCCATTGGTATAATCGCCGTTATTTGTGGATTGTATATCAACTCTCTTTTCCACTCAGCCTCTTTATTATGGTTAACTTCACTTTCATAAATCTCCTTCCAAAATCTCTCAATTTCTTCTTTAGGTGGTGGTTTTTCTAATTTAATCGTATCCTTTCTTAATTCTCTATAGAGTTTTGCCGGGTCTTCCTTAAATATTCTACTGCTTTTTTTTCTCTTTTTCATATCTCTGCCTTTTTTTAACCTTTGCAAATAGTATTAGTTTCTTTCTTCATATTGCATGAACAAGTGGGTCCCCATTTTCCACCCTCTCTCTATATAGTAAGTTCTGCACTTTTCTTCTTGTGATGGTAGCAGTAACTTCTCCATTTTAGAATGCAGACAGCATTGATATTTCTCTTCTTAGATTTTCTATTTCTTTATCCAGTCTAATTTTCCAGGTGGTGTTTTAATTTCTCTGTAGTTTTGTTCTTAATAGTTTTTCCTGGTTTAATCTCCTAATGTGATCAGCTTATTGCTCTAGCAGAAGCAGTAATATAGCCGTATTATTTCCGTAACAATCACAATTTCGTGGCGATATATTCACCAGGGACATGCATTTTTGCCAAGCAATTACACTGTATATTTATTTAGTAACCAGTAATTACTAATCTTGTTTATTCTTAATCTCTTTTTCTATTCCTAGATGTATATCTTCCTCTCTGTAATGTGATATTTTGACTAGCAATTCTTCTTATCAATTTCGTCATTTGCTATTTGGTTTCTTTTGTTCGTTTTGATTTTTGAATTTTCCGCCAAATTTCTTTTTCTTATTTATCTTTCATCATTTATCTGTTCCTCATCTGGATTTGTTTCCAACTTCATCATCTGTATAATTTATTTCATCTTCCCTACTTTGTTCATACTTTCTCCGTGATTTTTGGCTCATACTTACTATTTTCTCTGCGGAATAGATCCAATAGACCCAACATATATTTTTTCATCGTATCTATTATTTTCAATTTCTTCTTGGTTTCATCTTGTTCCTTGTTCTGCTGCCTTTTCTTCTTATTTAACAATCACACAAACATAATTAATCTTGAGACATCATACTTATGATGATTATTTCTTGTTCATTTTCTGGCATTGACTGCGGTACTACATTCTCTAATATTTTTTCAGATTCTATTCCACTTTTTATCACACTCTAACAAACTCTATCAAAATGGCATTTAGTTCCGATCTTCTATATTTATTCACCATCTTGGTTGTTCTTACTTCGTTCCGAATTTTTTTCCTTAATTTCTATCATATAACACCTCATCCTTTAGTTCATATGTGGCAATACAAATTTCTACTTCCACGGTGTATTAAACTATAAAACTATAGACATCACTTACACTTCGCGAAAGAGAGTTCTCATTTCTAATTCTTATCGTGAAACAAATATTCCCCTCTTCAAGAACACACTTGTTGGCTACTGGACTAATTCCTTTATATATAGTAGTAAATAGCGCCTCACCAATACTCGTTCCCTCATTTCTTGTGTTTCTTGGCTCTTTCTGTCATATAACACTATCATTAATTCAAGAATTGCGCGTCACTTGTTTTTCGATTGACCGTTTTGTTAATTCATTCATACACCATTTGTTTACCTAATTAACTTGATTATACACTTTCTCCGAACCAGATATCGATTCCATGAAATCATTTGAGCGAGAATCTTTTTTCAGTTCCACTTCCATTTCACTCGTTTGTTTCTGCTTGGTAATAAGAATTCTAACAAGTAAAATAAGCTTTCCATTAAAAATTCCATTCCTTTCAATATGTTCTCAATCCATTGTTTTTCCCCCCCTCAGACACTCCTTCAAGGTATCACTTTCACTTTTCTTTTTTTTAAATGCCTTATATGGTCGTCAGTTATTGGAGTTTTGCCGATTCTAATATTAGTAGCTATGCTACTGAATCTACTACTTGGTGTTGTTTCTATTTTTCTTTTATCTACTATTGCTCTGTCTTTTAATAGAATTTTCTTTTCTTTCTTTCTAGAAGTACCTTTTGTTTGAAAATGCTCTCGTTTATTCCTTGGAGCTACTATTGTGTTATTTAGACACACTCACTTTTTCACTATTAAATTTCAAAGTTTTTGCCTCTTTCAGACCATTTGGGTCTTTTCTCCTCCTCGAAGATCGAGGTGCTACACATCTTCTTCTACACGTTATTATTGCGATTTCGCGAGTATTTCTTTGAAGTAAAATCAGAGTGCGATTCCGGCGTCATCTTTACAATCCCTACTCAGATCCAGCCCATCATTTTAGCAATAGCAAAGGTTCTAGTTCCTTTCATCTTGCTCTGCTCTTTGAACGAGGTAACTCCTATCTCCGTGCATATTTCCACAGTTATCAATTCCTCTCACTATATATCTCGAGAGAGTTTCACGGCGGTCTTAAGCATTGGGATCTGCTGCGCCCCCTTCGCACGCAGTCTATCTGCGTTACGCTACACCATCTACCTTTATTGGAACTTCTATTCTCTCGCGAAATGAGTTGAAGCGCACATTCGGTCCCACACCACCTGCTCTCTCTCCTCACTATTTCTCTCCACGCGGATGTTATATTATGTTTTGTTAATTTAGTTTTGCACTTTGTCTAATTTTTCCATTGTCGTCTGCGGTTTATCCCACTGCTGGACACTGAAGGGAAGTGTATTTCCCTGCACATCCCTATATCATCGTAGCTCCTTGGAATTCTCCCATCACACATCAATAACATACACCTAGAGCACTATAAATTTCACTTCTTATCGCAAATACCGCACACATGAGAGGCGAATAACCCAACTTTTTGTGCGTAAGCATGTCTCTTTTTAAACCTTTTTCTCTCTCGAGAGTAATTACGTGATCACTAATATCCCCATTCCAGTTTAACTTCATTATACATTAATTTATTTATATCTACAGGAATATAGAGCTGCACCACTGAGAGCATGTTTGTTTATATAACGCTTATTACAACTCGAATTGACTGTCACAAGAAGAACTTTAACTCTACTCACATCGCCGGGAGGTTCGACCACACATGCGCACACATCCTACGGTTCAACGCCATAGTGATGAGGTATACAGATCAAACTTACTGAGTCGCTTTAAATTCCACTACGCCATTCCTACCTTCCTTGCTAACGAGAAAAGAGCGTATACGAGAGGCTAGTTAAGTAATTCCGGTAGTCTTTATATCTTATACAAGCAACGCGAAATTGAACCGGTTTTTCTATTTCATCCATTATTTATATTCTGCCTGCATTATTTTGACCCACATAACAGCGCCTGGCCATTTAATATTTATTCTATCATCTATCGAGTATCATGCATTCCACACATCATGTACGTCATTTGTATTTCTCAAAGCACTCTACTTTATTTTCTAGAGATTACACTGCAAAGAGCACAATATACAAGAGCACCACATTTACTCTCTTCTCTTTTTTCACAGGCGGCGGCGTTTATTTAACTACGATCTTATAAATCTCAGGTGTCCTAGCGCGATTACTAACAAACACAACGCACATCTATAAAGACCATATTCCACATATTATAAATTCTTAACTTTCTATACACCACATATACCTATACACCTATGTCGTAAATCCATAAAAATGCATTTCTTTATCTTCTTAATTATTCATTATAGCTCAAATTAAAGAGCTAGTGAGAGTCCCTTCACACTACAGAGGGAGCTTACCCTCAGAACTGATCAACATTCACACAAGCGCTCTTTGAGATCAATTACAGTTACACCAGCGTTCCAACTACTATGGGATCAACACATTATCTCTACTATGGTTGTGGTTTCTCACAATTAGAGCGAGTTTCTATCATTTTCAGAGATCTTTGAGTACACTTTTGATTACTATCAAATATTACTCCTTTTTCCGCGTGTGATTCGATAAATGCCACCACCAGCATGACTCCCAACGGACGTTTGCATCATTAAGGAAATCCACTTCTATTATGTAGCACACTTTCTGATCCATCTTAATCGCTTGATTACGATGTCCGGTTCTATTGTGGGTGATGTTACATCCATGTGGGATAATCGGAATCAATATAGTAACAGCACCTCTTCGTTTTTCTTCTATTTCCGGGGATTTGTTTTTCACATAGTAAGCCACTTCTGCATGATGTACTTTTGGCACAAATTTAAATGAATTAATCTGCAGATGGGGTTATGCCTTTCAGTATATAGGTGTCTGCGTGGGAGCGAGTAGGGAGTCTAGTACAATCCCACTAGCTAAAAATGGGAGGGACAGATCTGGTGTGTTTGTGTTAGCAACAACTCAACTCGAGCGCATTCTTGGTTTTTCGCAGAGCTATGTTTCTGCTCTCTATACTATACCTATAGCCCTTCTGCTTACACTTTATGCCCACATCCTGGTTTCTGACTGAGTTATCGGTCTAGTAGCGAGGCGCGCATTTCACTCCCTTCCTTACTTCTGCTTGCAATCACCGAGTTCCCTCGTAATCAATCTCTTCAATGATTTTCACCTTCTACCAAATAACTTATCGTTCTATGATATTTCCGTGTGAATATATACTTTATTAGAGCAATCTCGCTTGTTGTATCATGGTCTACACTGGTTTTTCATATGTTTCTTTTTCCCTCTCTGCTTCAAATTTGTCTTCAAATATTTTTGTCTTTTCTTAGTCGTTTTTTCTACCCTACCCTTTGGCCCTGTTCCACTCCTAATCGTTGTTCTGAGCATTAATATCATTATGACCCTCTCAGTGGTTCTTATATTATTATTAGCGCGAAGTATATTTGTTGATTTGGTCTTTGCCATTCTTTCATTAATGATTAACAGCAACACCATTGACACGGGGAGAAAAATTTCTTCCATATCTATTACTAATCTAGCGATTGCACTCATATTGGCAACCAAAGCCCCTATTATTTCTCTTTTGATATATGCCACATCTATCACCTCTAAGATACCCCCCCACTAGCCTCTTTCACTTACACTAACGCATTCTGTGTCATTCTAAGTCAAAATCTGTCCCTTATATATCATTTTGTGTGCATTTATAACATCTCTTTTTTCTTTTTAATATCAATCTCTCGATTACCGGTCTTTCCTGAAACCAATCATCACTCCACAATTTTGGTATCTATGCAATGAACATCTTTAAAAGGTTACAGCTAATTTTATAATCATGATATGCCTCTATATATTACCTAGCACTAACAAAAATTACAACATGTACACGATTTAATATTGGTTCGATATTTTTTTAAATATTCTCTTTAATTGTCAGTTCTCTCTGCTCCAACTTATTAATGTCCACCTCTTTTGAGAGCTTCCATTTTACCTAAAATACCTTTTTAGAAAATGCTCTTTTTCATGCTTCAGCAAGTTTGCTCTATTATGGCAGTATAAGAAACGAGAGTCCAATCTTGATTGTGTTCAATCTCACCGGTCTTGCCCTCCACCAGTTCCCCGGAGTGTAGGATATATTGCAAACTCCCATTAGTATGTCCTTTGAAGTGAGAATACATTGGCCGAATAGCCTTATTTATTAACCTCACCTGCTTGATTGTTTTCTGGAAGTTTTGGGAGCAAACTAATTTCGTATTTTATCTATCGCTAATGGGTGTGAAATTAGTCTGCTCGATTTTATTTCTCGGTACGTGCATTAATTCTATATCCATTTGTAATTTGTTTATTAGATTACTTAAAGGGTTAATGACGCAAAAAATGAAAGAGCAGTGGAGAATAACGAATCGCCCTGGAAATTACCAATCTATTTTATATTGTATTTTTTCGCAACTCTCAATCAGTTCCCCTTTCATATTTTATGTATTATATAAATTGACCCTCCACTGCCTCATTACATCTTTTTAAACAAAATTTATAAACCATTTATTATTATTATTTTCGTATTATTTTTACACTATCTAAATAATTCCAGTCTACTGGGGAACACTGAGTCATATGCCAAGAACTTTATAGATTTATAATTCTTAGTATTGTCTCACGGTTCTCCTTCCTACTATTTTCACAAGAATCACACTTGGTGATCTGGATAACTAATTGGTCTTTTGTTGCCCATACTAATTTCTGAAATGCTACCTTTTCTTTCTCGTTTATATTATTATTTTCTACAAGTTGGTGTATATTTTAGATGCTTTTTGCTATTAAAGTTTTGTATATGGTAGGTAAACATGCTATTTTATTAGGTCTGTATATTTTGTTGGATTTTTAGTTCCCCCCCCTCTTCAGTTTATTTGGTATGAGGTTAGAGTCTCGTATTGTCAGCCATTCTGGATTGGCTTCTCTTCCATTTATCAATCTGTTTATATATTTTGTTAGGGGGCTGATAAGTACTGTGACCTTCTTTAGCCATACATTCTGGACTTTATCAGGTCCAGGTGCTTTCCAATTATTGGGCTTCACGAGGACTTCCTTACTTCTTTCCGACTTTTTGATTATTTAATTTAAAAAAACCATCTTTCATTATAATAATGATTTATTATGTAGGATCATGATTTATTAATTTCTTTTCGTGTGCGCAATTGTAGGTGGCTCTCGAGTTGTTAATGTGTCTTTCATATTCATAGATGTTTTTTTTTTCAAAATCTTTCAATCTCTTCTTTTCTTGGAGGTTCAGTAACTTTGATTTCATAATTTCTCAGTTTTCTGTACAATCTTTCAGGATCTTGTTTAAAAAGCATTTCGATTTTGTTCTTGTTTGTTTTTCGTTCACTTCAAATCTTCTAACGCTTTTGCTTCAAAAAATTAATTTTCTTTTAGTAATCGCATGAACTAATTTATTGCCTTGTCTAACTCTTTCTCTTCTTATTATATTCTGTACTCGTCTTATTGCTGTTTCAAATCTCAATTGAAAATGGAAATCTCCTTTCTTAATTTTAGTATTTCTTTCTCTACTCTAAATTTCCAGTGTTTGATTCTCTTTTTCCGGTTCCTATTCTCTCCTTCATCATTCCAACTCCCATGTTATCTGCTATGGCTGGACCTACTGCATTTAATATAGTCTGTCGAGTTCTTTAATATTACAATCAATTGGTAATATTCTTTTATAGGACTCTGTTGACTATTCCAATCTGTTTATTTATCTTAAAGTAATCATTTATTTTATTTATTCCGACTTTTGTCAATTTTCTCTATCAGATCTATTTCTCAGCAATGAGTTCAAGTTGTTCTCTTGTATATTGGGTCTCTTCATTCTCTCCTTCATTTCTTCTATTTTCCTCATTGTTATTTTGTTCAATATTCGTAGGTTCCTCTGTTCCTTCATCACTTTCGCTTTCTTTCACTCTCATTTTGATTCCATGAGTTCATTATCTGGTTTTTCAGCTATCCATAATTCAACTACATCCACTATATCTGTCTCCTCTCAGTTGTCTTCAATGTCTCTCGAAGGCAGGGTATTATATAGTCAAATATATTTCCTCTGCTTCGTTTCTCTCTTATTCACCTTCCTGGTTTTTGTTCGCCTTTGTTTTTTTCTCTTCTCTTATTTTCCCGATACAACGCTCCTCTATTCTCTTGTATTTTCTCAATGGTTTCTGGTGTCAGTCAGTTTTCCATTATTTCTCTTGCTTGTTCTTTTATGTTTTTTAATTCTTCGTTTGTTTGGAGTGTTTTCTTTTTTTTCTTTTTACTTTTTCACTTTTCTATTTTTTTATAGTTTAGGATGGCTTGTTTTTGACTAGTCATTTTGCTTTAATATTTTATTTGTTAAATATTTTCATGTTTAAGCATATGTAATCTTAAGCTTACTTTATGATTACACTCATACCCACACTCAGAACACTTAAATAATTTCATATTTAGATGCGTAAGCATATGTCTTTTTAAGCTTCACCTTTTCTAGATTACACCCTCGATGTGCCACACTCAGAACATTAAATTTTAAATTAAATTTTAATATTTTGATGCTAAGCATGTGTCACATCTTAAAGCATTCCTTTTCTGATTACAAACTCATAGCCCACACCTTGAACATTTTAAATAATTTTATATTTTCAATGTTTAAAGCATGTGTAATATTAAGCTTCCTTTATGATTACACTCATAGCCACACTCAGAACATTTAAATAATTTTTGTATTTTTGATAGCGTAAGCATGTTGTTTTTTTAAGTCAAACCTTTTCCGATTGCACTCTATGCCGCACTCAAGAAACATTTAATATAATTTTATATTTTATGGCGAAAGCATGTGTTGCTTGTAAGTTTTCCTTTCCTGATTACAATCTTAGCCACCACTAGAACATTAAATTAATTTTTTATTATTGATGCGTAAGCATGTGTCTTTTTATAGCTTTCTTTATGTTTACACTCAAAGCCACACTCAGAACATTTAAATAATTTTATATTTTGATGGGTAAGAATGTGTCTCTTTAAGCTTCCTTTCCGATTACACCCATAACCGCACTCTGAACATTTAAACAATTTACTATCACTGTGAGTTAGCAAATGAGAGCTTAAGAGTGATTTACGATTGCTTTCATAACTACAATGAACACAATTAAACTTTCTTTTATGCAAATTCAGATGACTTTTAAACTCTTCTTATATACATAAATTTAAATTACAAATAATTGCAACAGAAGAGGTATTTGAACAGATTCTCTTTATTACTTAATCCCTTTATTCACACATTTTTGAACGTTTGAGGTAATCATACACTAGAAAGTCCTTTTTTCACTTTGGAACCTTTTTCTCCTTGACCAACATCGCTAATGGGAGTCTGTTCCAAATAAAAATAAGATTATATATTAATGTAAAAGAAAATCGAATAATTAAATAAAAACAAAAAATTAAAAATACAAAAAAATTTAAATTTAATAAATTTTACCATTTCTCAAGAGCTGAATATCAAAATTTATGAGTGTAAGAACAAAGAACAAAAATTGGTCTCAGCATTTATTCACTAACATATATTCAGATTCAACAAAAAATTTTATAGAAAAATTTCTAAAAGCACACAATATATATATATATATATTTATATATATATATATAAAATATTAATATATTATATATATCCTTATATATATATATATTATATATATATATATATATATATATATAATACTATATATATATAATATTGATTTATAGAAATGAACATTATATGATAGAGTACTTGCATATTTTCATAGAAAAGAACATATATATAATATATAATTTTTGAAAAATTACTTTTTAATACCTTAGTTTTGTCTATGTATATATTGTATATAACCCAGTTTTATAAGTAAACTACTCCTTAGTTTATTTTTAATTTAAATAAATCAAACAAATTGGTTAAAACTTTCTACAAGATTTTTTTATTTAACTTTCTACTAAAATTAAAAAAAAAAATCTTTATTTAATAAAATTTAAAATTCGGAGAGTGCTAGCTTTCCGAGAGATCTTCCTTCCTTGATCTCCTTTTCAAGACTGGAAATTTTTTCATTTAGGGTGCAATTACATAAGTCGTCATTTCAGTGGGTTGAGATTTTTTTTTATAGTAAGTTGATTGTTTCATAATTTCGTTTTGTATTTGGCCTACTTGGTGCTCTCCCGCAATGATATTATGATTTTTTCTATTTTTTATCAAGAAGGATTCCATTATTTTTCTGTTGTTGGTATTATTAATATTCGTTATTTTTTTCATATTATTAACGTTAATGAGGTGGTTATTTATTTGTCTGTGTTGTGTTAAAGGGGAATTTTGTTGATCTGTTTGGAGGTCATAAGAATGTTGATATTTTCTTGTGTTGAAATGGATAGTTTGACCTATATATATTGAATCACAGCTGTTACATGGTATATAATATATGCATGGTGGGTCAGGGGTTTGTGGTTTTGGTGGTTTTAAGATTCTTTTTAGATTTTGATTATTGGATTTAACTAAAGTGATATTCTTTGGAATAAACTTCTTAATATTTTCTGTATTGATATGAGGTATTGGTAATCTTTTTTCTGTTTTTTGTTTTATATTATTCGTGAAAAAAGCACCAAAAATAGACCAACTGAAATGACCACTCCATGTAATTTTACCTTAAGATAGAATTTTTTTTAAATTTTTTAGTGAAAGTTAATAAAAAAATCTTGTAGAAAGTTTTAAACCAATTTGTTTGAAACCTTAATAAAAATAAACTAATTTCTGAGTGTTTATTATAAAACTGGGTACATATATATATATTATATATATATATATAATATATATATATATATATATTATATATATTAATATTATATATATATATATATATATATATATATTATATTATATATATAATATATATATATATATATATATATATATATATATATATATATATACCACTATATATATATATAATAAAGTATATATATTCTTTTCTTCTTTCTTCATTGTTATTTAAAAACAGATTGGGGGTAAGGTGCTGTACAAGCATCGAAAAGAAAAGCCAAGTAGGAGAATCATGAACAAAACGCGAAAAGAAGCCCCAGCCTTACCGCCCCTCTGTACCATTAAATTAGTGAAGAACCTCGTCACAGACAGAAAATCCACCCTGAGGCACATGGGACCACGAAACGACGGACCGCCTCACTAATGGTAAATCGTCCAATGTTAAGGGTTCTCCCCTGGCCCAAGGTGACCACAACCAAAGCCCCCTCAAACCCGGCCATTCTCTCCTATCAAGCACCTTTTATTCTCGCCTCTGCCAACTCACATTTTTCTCCTCCTTCAGACATTTCGTTCACCGACTCAATCCACTTTCTCTTCGTCTCCCCCCAGCCGGTCGGTTTCCCAACACACTCGTCCACTATACATCCGCTTACCAACCGACTTTCATTCATCCTTTCCACATGACCAAACCATCTCAACATACTTTCATTTATTCTTCTCTTTACTCCCTTTCTTTACCACCACACGACTCTCTACATACGTCATTCCTCAACTTACTTAATTCTTTTCAACACTTCTTTAGCAATGCCCCTAAGATTTCCATCTGAACACATTGAAACTTTAGATTATACTTCTTATTCCAGCCATAGTCTCACAGTCTCACTACATACAATAACACAGGTAACTAACATGCCCTCGGAATGTAAGACTTTCTAGCGCACGTCAAAGACTTTTTAGTCCCTTTTACATTCCCAACGATTTAAATGCACCAGCCACCTCCTGCCATTCACAACTTCGCTACTACACTCTGCATCATCCGTTTCCCTTCTCATCCAACACATACCGCTAAAATATTTAAACTCAGACGAACTTGCTCCAGCTGCTCATCATCTAACATAACTTCACACTGATAAGTGTTCCTCACTCACACCATAACCTTACTCTTATCTTCGTTTACTTTCAAGCCCCTCAGGACCCCTCCTTTTACATACCTGCCAAATCTCTCCACCAATCCTCTCAAACTCTCTTCAGACTCGCCACACACACCGAACCAAATCATCCGCATACAGTAGGTAGGGCACCCTCCACTCCTCTCCATTCTCCATCATTCTAACACCAATTTCCTGCATTCCAACCTCGAATTCTTTCATACCCCATCCATATACACATTGAAAAACCAAGGAGACATAACCCAACCCTGTCTCAATGCCGCTATTAATCCTAAACGCAATCACACATTTGCACCATTTTATTCTTACAACGCTTTCATATCGTCATAACATACTTTTGATTCCATTCAGAAGCCTACCACCAACACCATATATCACTAAACTTGCCAAAGAGCTTCCATAATAACCCAATCATATGCCTGTTGTAAATCCATAAAACCTAAATATAATTTATTCCTTCCATATATATATATATATTATATATATATATATATATATATAATATATATAATAATATATATATATATATATTATATATATATATTATATAATATATATATATATATATATATATATATATATATATAATATATATATATATATATAATATATATATATATATATAAATTATATATATATAATAATATATATATTATATATATATATATATATATATATAATATATATATTATAGTTATAATATATATATATAATATATATATATATATATATATATATATATATATATATATATTAGACCGGTCCAGAATTGTCGATGTTCGAAATGTTAACGGGTTATGGGCCAAAAGTGTGCAGATTAGAAAGAAAATGATCCCCTAAAAGTTTCAGCTCGATCGGAGGTGGTTTAGCCGTTCCGCATTTGGCCTCAAGTTTGGAAAAATGGCCTTTTTTGACCAAAATTTGACCATTTTTAGCTTTTGCGGGACAACCGTAATAGGTAGGAAATAAAATAAGGGCTCATTTTAAAGATGGTATTATTAGCTTTTAAACTAGTACTCGTTTGTTACTCTAGGTATAAAAGTTGAGAAGATATCCTTGAAATACCAGGTCTAGTCCTTTTATGGGGAAAAATGGCAGTTTTGGGCCAAAAATTTCTCAACATTTTTAGCTTTTGCAGGAGAACCGTTATAGGTAGATAGGAAAAAAGTACTCATTTTAAAGCTGATACTATTAGCTTTAAAATGATCACTTACTTTTTTGCTTTAGTTATAATAGTTTAGCAGATATACCTGAAATTTTAGGTCTATTTCATGTCAGGTTTTCAGGTCAGTTAGGCTAAATAAGGCATTTTTTAATACTATTACTTGATTACTTTTGGCTCTTAGCCCGAAACCTAAAGAATAGTACTGAAATAATTAAGTTATCCTTATTCTATAATTTTCATCAGTCCTTTCCAAAAAAGTTCAAGTATAATTATTTTTAATTAACTTACAAAAGAAAAAAACCTAGAAAAGAGGAAAATAGTACAAAAAGTTTTAAAAGATTAAAAAAACATTACAAGCTTGTCGACAAAGTTGTCCTAGATTTGTCTCCGGATAAAGATTGCGACATTCCGAATACCACCTGGAGGAGATTTTGTCTTTGATCTTCGTCGTGTGGTATAGGATCTGGCTGTAAATCTTGAAATAAGTTTTTGTAAGACTACCCTTTCTTCATTGTGGTCATTACAACTTTTAATGTGCCACCAGGCCAAAGCATTTTCAGATATTCCCAAATTGTCATTCCAGAACACTGGATCCTCATGTAGAAATTTAATGTATGTTTAACATTTTCAGGCCTTTGTTCAGTTTATGAAATAAGACAGGTCTTCTCCTTGAAATATTCTCTTCACCATTTCATTGTTTATTTTCAACAAGCACAATCTCTGACAAACTTTCAGTCATCTTTATCATTCTTATATGACAAAACTTTTCGGCCATTTTTCTTTTTTAATACTTCCGAGACATCTCATCAAATAAAGCAAAACAAACGTGCTGGGGTAAGGTACCATAAATGATTTTAAGAACTTCTGTAAACTTTCTCCGAAACACCTCTGTCAATTTCTCCGTATTTTAATGTATCTTTGTAATAAAATTTAAAATCTGATTTAGGGCTTGATAGGATTGGAAGCAGTAAACCACATTTTAAAATATTAAATTTAATAATAAATAAATTGATGTCCCTCAACGAGTTGTATTCTGCTTCTGTTAATGGAAACTGCTCTCGAAACAAAAGTAAGTGCATAAATGGCTTTTGCCATCCATCAGGCGTGACTGAATGCTCTAGGAGCCCTAAATTTTACATTCTCCGGAGAGACTTTTCCCATGAAAATCAAACATAGGTTGAGTAGTTCTAGATAATCATCTCTTGGGTGATGTTCTTGTAGCTCACCTTGCAGAAAGCTCCCTACTTCTTGATATTTTAATAGGGTATGTTGAATATCTGGTCCACAATTCCTACTTTTTGCACTGAGTCTGGTCTATATTAGATCAAGAGACCTGGAATCTCTTGAATATTTCTGGTTGAGGACCAGTGGTTAACCCCATTTTGCAATCGAAAAGTGCTTTTAGGATCACTTCCAAAATATGATGGCGACAGGCCAAATATAGCAGGTCTTTTTCTAATGCTTTCTCTAGCAGAGTACAGGCTCCCTTACCATGACCCGTGTTTGACGGTGTAGTGTCGAAACACATTGCTTTTACATTTTCCGCTAGCCCAAAGTCTTTAAAACTTTCAGCTACAGCTTTGACTGGGAATATCCTGTACTATTCTCTAAAGCTGGTACCCCTAAAAGCTGCTCCTCTTCTCCATTGCTCACAACAAGAATGGCCAACCCTCGCTACATTTCTTTCTTGAGGATGTTTGGTAACATCTTACCATCCCAGTGTACAACTGTTCCCTCCAATTTCTTATTTTGAAATTTATTTTTTATTTTATCTGCTAATTAAAACTCGGCTGCAAACACGTTGGTGGAACTGGTTTGGGATAGCCAGCCTTAAAGTTCGATTTCCTGTGGTCCTCCGTGTTACCCCCTGCATAGGGGATAAAGCATCATTAAGGTTTATTATATGTATATATATATAATATAGTATATATATATATATATAATATATATAATAAATTTTTTTTATTTATAAAAAATAAATAAAATTAATTAAAAATTTAATTTATTAATATATATATAGCCCTATATATATATTAATATACTATATATATATTATATATATTATATATATATATATATATATTATATATATATATTATATATATATATATATATAATATACATAATACATATATATATAAATATATAAATATATATATTATATATATTATAGAACGCCTCGTGGCGCAGGAGGTTGAGTCGCCGCCTCTCATATGAGAGGACGCTGGTTCAAATCCTCCGCGTAGCAGTTGGGTTTTAATCTACCTGGGAAATTTTCAACTATTGTCATTTATTAGGGTCGTTCAGAGAAAACCAATCTGAGAAAAACTATACGTACTGGGTATATTGGCATAGGGATAAAGCACGTTAAAAGGTAGTTTTTTTTGTTTGTTTTTTTTTTTAAATTATTGTACCCTATCAATGTTTACCCTTATTAATTACTTCACAATTATATTTTGAATAGTTTTCATGTCTGGTTTTGTGTTTTCAGCTTTCGATGAACTGGTTCAGGCTTACGGCGAGCAGACAAAAGGGTTGATCGACGGAGGTGTGGACATCCTTCTCGTTGAAACCATATTTGATACAGCAAATGCCAAAGCAGCTCTTTATGCAATACAATTACTCTTCGAATCTGGTTACGAAGCACTTCCTATATTTGTAAGTTATTTTTTTGTGCATAGTTATTTTTTATTTCACTCTGTGTCTATGTAATTAGTTATCTTTTGTTAGATTTTTGTTGAGGATGACTGATGCATATGTCATCATATCTTGAATAAATACTATTTAAAACCTTAGTAGATACAATTTAAATTAAAAAAACAAAATTCTGAAAGCGGTCTATACATGCGAGCGCATATCAACAATAACTCTTCACCATCCATGATAATTCTGATTTTCAATTAAAAATGTTGATTTACAATTATAATGTATATTACAGTATAGGTATTTATTAACCCTGTAGCTTGATACGTGCGACTTGATTAAAAGTACAGTATTGTATTTATTACTCTGTTCGTAATGTAATTGTGATATTACCGTTAACACGGCTTAGGTATTCCATAACCGAGGTTCGATTATTGTAATTTACAGACAACTGATTTATATGACGGCTGCCCCCTTAGTCGTTAAACCGAAGGTATGCGTATACTGCCCCATGGATTGGTCATGTTTGTCAAGTTTTTTTGTAGATTCGCTATTGAATTGTTTTCTTTAGATGTATTATCTTTTTGGTATACGTTATCTCGATATTTTGATAAAGTTTAATTTAACTTAATTCTGGTCTTAAGTGTTAGGAATATAAATACTGGTTAAAAGGAGCTGTGTGACTGTACTTTTAAGGAAATAAAAGATACATAAAATCTCGTTGAAACTATTGACTTGCATGTCTTTTAATTTAAAAATTTCATGTCAAAATAATACCTTGATCGAATGACATTATAAATTTTAATTTTCGAAAAGGTGATTCAGCTCTACATTATTTAAAGAGGACTAAAAATAGTTACCGTACCAATCTTCATTCCAGCTAACTTTAAGACAGTTCAGTTAGAGCAGAGGCCATAAATGGTGATTTGTGATGTTATAATGTAGCACACTATCTGACTCGATTCATTTATTATCTAATTCATCTATTATTATATATTATTATTTTATACTTAAATGTTCTTATTAGTTATTATTTTCTTATATTCTTAGCGATTATTGTTCATATGAATTTATCTGGACACTAGTCCGTTGATAAGTCGGCCGAAACTTTATCAGGTCACAATTAGGCGAAGTTTCCTTAATAATGCGTTTCTCACGCCAATTCACTTGGTAAGGTTAATTGCAAGAACGAAAATATTTCTTCTTATTTTATTTTTTGCCATTTTATATTTTTATGTTATTTGCAATTATACAGGTATGACGTCTTAGGGTTGGCCTAGCACTGCACAACACCGCTTCCAAGATTGGCACAGCATCAAATCATACGCTCGGTTCTTAAACCATCCTAGCTATGTATAACATTCTTAACTTTAGTTTCAAATTAAATTTTTTTTGTTTTTTGTGGTTGCATGGGTGGCTCATACTGATTAAATCAAGATTGTTAAATCATGATTAAATCAATCTGATTTTTATGATTTTGATTTTTTTTGATTTTTTAGGCAATAAAAATTTTTTTAAATGTTATTATCTAATATCGATGATTTAATGAATAAGTCATTTCATCTTTTATAATAAGTTTACACTTTATCAATGTAGTTTTAAATCATTTTCAATAAAGAATAAATCAAATTGGAATTATCATATTAAATATTATAGACAATAAAGGATAACAGGGAAAGGTTAGTAACTTTAGTTAAGCAATTTTTATATTTCATTAGGTAAAAATTGGATTATTACTAATTTTATCAAAATAATTAAGGACGTAAATTGGTATTAAAAAATCAAAAATTAGTTGCCCAAATTTGAGTTGATTTAATCTCAAATAAATTAAAAAAACACCAAATCTTGTGGTTTGTTATACTATCTTTTTATTTACAGATTTAATTCTTGTTTTAAATAATTTCTTTAGTATAGGTCTGAATTGCTTTGGCGCCGTGGAAATGCGCTCCATTTCATTGAAACACTATAAGTAAATAATACGAAGTCTTCGTCATATGTTTCAAATTGCGGGGCTTCCGAAATACCTTTGGAATAACGATAAACCCCGACACCATGGCATCTCGATTTGCAAACATTATGCTCAGATGATGGGTTAGTGGAATATGTGCGGAGTTGTTGCGGGCCCACGCCTGAGCTATAAAGTATGATAGCCCGGATTAAAGTAATTAATAATTATGGTCATTAGCCTTTGGTAGTTTATTAAGATATTATTATTATTATATTATTACTTATATGTATTATTAATTATTATTATTTATTATTATTATTAATATTGATTAAATATTCTTATCTTTTTTTTAATCCTATTTTGTGAAAAGGCTAAGTTCACACAACCTCAAAAAGGGTAGCAGTATGAATAAAGAAAGAAATGATTGTTGTAGTTGTTTAATAATAATATATAATAATAATAATATAATATAATAATAATATAATAATAATAATATAATAATAAAAAATAAATAATAATATATAAGTATATATTTATGCAATATATATATTCACACTGTTCTGAGCACCACATCCACATTATTGAAACCTCACACAGTACATTGCTGAAATGTAGTACGGTTATTAATTTAGATGCCTCTTTATTCATACTTTGATTGAAATTTTTTATTATTTGTCTCATTTTTTATCCATATTTATACTATCGTATTATTATTATTACATTGTATAATAATTTAGCTAGATTATACTAAGATAACAGATTACTCGGGGTAATACCTAAATTTGAATATAAGAAGTCAAAAAGAGTAAACTATTTTACTAAATCCGTGTTAAATATGGTCATAATTAACACAACATTTAAAAGTTCAAATAGACTCTTATCCACACAGGCACAATTTACCTTATGAGCAGCTATACTTTATTTGTTGTTAAGCATTTTATTGTCATTGATAAACTTAATAATTAACTTTTATACTGTACTTAATTTAAATATGAGTTGAATTGTTAAATGGATATCTGAGGCCGTATAAGCGCTCTTATCATTTCCCTGAAAAAAAAAATTGCAATTATTAATGTACTTAATATCTTGTACTTAATATTTACAGATAATTTCCAGAACAATTTCTATTGTTCTGAATTACTTCACTCAGCTTTGTATTGTTTGTTTCCTTTGGACTTCTCTTGTATTTCTTTTCTTTGAACTCCTCCTTAATTGTTCATCACATTCACCTGGAATTGAAGAAAACATATGATCAATTTAATCATTCATTATTCTCTTACTTCGTTTTACTCCACCTCTTTCATTTGCATAAATTATTCTTCCATTTTAATCTTGTAGGATTTTTTTTTTTTTCCAAACATCGTTTTGAGATGAGGTAATTTTCTCTAAGTTTATTTTCAGAGCTATAGCTAAAGCAATCAGAGGACTTTCACCCCGAGTACCTCCTCCTTCCATGTATGATAACTTCCTTCAGTTAAGTGGACTCGAACCTACGAGGATATCAAAAGAGATTACCAACTTCGCCAACATCGGTGGGTGAGAGATTTGTAAGCTTTTCAAAAGTTAAATGGGGTGTTAACTTATCATTTTAAATATCTAATATCTAAAACCGGGGGTTCTTAGCCTATGGGCCGCGACCCAAATTTTTGTCCGAGATCTGTCCCCTCCCTTTTTATTATTATTATTATTATTATTATTATTATACACCTTCGTGCTTAATTAACACAAGTTTAGGGTTTTGTAATAATTAATAATTATTACTGAAAAAAAAGTCTATACATTAAAAGAAAATTACCGATTACACACCTTTTGTAACAAATAGAAGAACTAAAGTCAAGCCTATGGACAAAAGAAAATTATCCTTGTTTCTTTAGAATAGTTACTGAAGTAACTATTATATTCGACGATTAAGAATGTGTAAATGTAAATAAACGAAACAATACAGAAAGTTATATAGTTAGGATTGTACTAAAAACCCACCCACACCTGCAACCTTGTAAAGTACCACTGGATCCAGGTTCCTTAATATCTTGTTACCTCGGAGGGGACCCGTCTTTCCTCAGCCAAAAGCAACTTATGTACCCCAAACTGAAATTTAACTTTCGGCTTAATTATCCAAAGGCCTGAAAGGAAACGGAACATTTATATGTAAAGACATACGGAAGAGAGAATAAAACCGGTTAGTTCAAACCAGGGTTGTGGAGTCGGTTCAAAAATTTTCCGACTCAGACTCCACCCTCTTCAAAAAAGATGTCATGCTCTTCAAGCATAATCCATTCAAAAGTTATTTGCAGCAAACACACTGAAAGAGATAGAAATAACCAAAAACAATCGATTACACTTATTTATTATTACATTAGCAAATTTTAATTTTAAAGCAGACCCATGGGTCGCAAAGTTTGATCCTCTTGTTGAATTTGGCTCGTGGCCCCAAGTAAGTTAAGAACCTCTAATCTAAACATGGTAAAAGGCATATAGGTACTTAATAGTTATTTGCTTTTACTTTTGTGTAGTTTTTAATCAAACTCGAAATTGTTTCAGGCGGTCTCTTTGTTAAAGTTAATATTTTTAACTTTAAGAAAGAGATTGTTAATTAAAGACAAAAAAATGCTAAAAAAATTGAAACATGTTTTTATTCCTTTTTTTTAACTGACGTTTTTTTTCGTCTTCGGTTTGTCCCTTACCTTGTTAAACTCTTTGGATATACTCATATTATTTTATGTTTCTGTTTATTCGTGTTTCCAAAGAAGAGTTTTATGTGTGTGTGTTGGTTGGTGGGGGAAGTTTTTGATTTTTGGGGGGGACTAATATGCTCCTTGTATTTCCAGTTCCCAGCTCTTGAATACTCATTTTTTAGTAATTTTAAAATACTGTAATTAGTATTAACTTTTTACAATATCTTTTAGATAGAGTTAGTTTAATAATACCATAGTACACATTACACTTGCATTATTACCTATTAATACTAAGATTTAAAGTAATAAAAGTAAATGAATAATATAAATTACTAAATAAAAGTTTAATTACATTTTATGATAGGAAATTAAAATTTCAGGTGAACGTTGTAATGTTGCTGGTTCAAGAAAGTTTTGTCGCCTTATAAAAAATGGAAACTATGAGGAAGCACTTGCAATTGCTAAACTACAGGCTAGTATATATATATATATATATATATATATATATATATATATATCTTTCTTTCTCTATATATATATATATATATATATATATATATATATCATATATATATATATATATATATATATATAAAGAGGAGTAAGGAGGAATCTGCTTAGAATAATGAATAAGGATGGTGATTTCGTAACCTGATGAAATGGATGAGGGAAGTGTGGAGAACATTTCAAGAAAATCTGACGAAATGTTTGCATTCGCGTTGACGAAATAGTGATAGTGAATGTGTGTGTGTGTTTGATTCTACAGAAACTGCCTCTGTGTTCGCCATCATCTAAATGAAGATAATGGGTAGTGTGAGAAAGGTGATGAAGATGAGTAAATCTGCAGGTATAGATGAAATTACTGATGAAATGATCAAAGAACGGAGCGAGATGATGATTGATTGGATTTGGAAGTTGTGTAACAAAGCGTTTATGGAAGGTATAATTCCAAGGGATTGGAGTAATATAAGGGTAAGTGGGGTAAGGGTAACTGTAGAGATTATAGGGGATTAGTTTAAGGAGTGTTGTATGGAAGATATATGCTGGTATTTTGGTCGGAAGGGTGCGTCGAGGACTGAAGGACTGATTGGTGAGAACAAGGCGCGTTTAGAGTGGTAGAGGATATGTGGATCAAATCTTGACTTGAAATAAATGATTAAGAAAATGAGGAGAAGAATAAATTGTATTTGGGTTTATGTATTTGCAACAGGCGCACGATAGGATTAATAAGGAGCTCTATGGCAAAGGTTTTATTGATATATGGTGGTGGTTGTAGGCTTCTGAATGGAACCAAAGCTATGTATGACGATAGTGAAGCGTGTGTGTAAGAATAAACAGGTCAGAAAGTGAGTTGTGGTTTAATATTGTACTTAGATTGAGGCAGGGATCTGTTGTGTCTCCTTTGGTATTCAATTTGTATATGGATAGTGTACTGAAAGAATTAGAGGTGGGGGTGGCAGGATGGTGTTTAGAATGATGGATAATGGAAGAGGTGGAGAGTGCCCTGCCCATTATATATGGATTATTTGGTTTTTGTGGCAGATCTGAAGGAGTTTGAGGATTGGTAAAAGAGAGACTTGGATGTGTGTAAAGGAGGAGTTTGAGTAAACGTAGATAAGGTATAAAGGTTATGGTTGCTGAGTGAGGACAGTCCTCGGTGTGAGAAGTTATGTTAGAGGATGAGCAGCTGGAACAAGTGTCACAGGATTCATCTTTAGGATGATGTTGGATGATAAGAGAACAGATGGAGGGTGCAGAGTGTAGTAGGAAAGTTGTGAATGGCAGCAGGAAGGTGGGACGGTGCAATTAAATCCTTGGTGGATGTAAGGGACTAAGTCTTACAGGTGCGCTAGTGCACATGAGGGTATGTTGTGCCTGTGTTAATATGTAGCGAGACTAGGGTCTGGAATAAGAGTATAGATCTGAAAAGAGAACGGATGGTGCAGGTTATTTAGTAGGAAAGTTTTGAATGGCAGCAGGAAGGTGGCTGGTGCAATTAAATCACTTGAGTGGATGTAAAGGGACTAAGTCTTAGAGGTCGCTAGGGTCTTACATCAGGGTATGTTGTTACTATGTTAATGTATAGTAAGCAGAGACTAGGATACGAATAAGAGGAAAAGACCTATAGTACAATGTGTTCAGAAGAACAATCTTATGGCTGTTTTAGGTGTGAGAAG
Organism: Trachelipus rathkii; assembly: GCA_015478945.1. Taxonomy (NCBI): domain Eukaryota; kingdom Metazoa; phylum Arthropoda; class Malacostraca; order Isopoda; family Trachelipodidae; genus Trachelipus; species Trachelipus rathkii. Next base: position 49,218 of record JABUQX010001408.1, read on the forward strand.
AATTTATAGAATGAAGAAATGAGCATATTGAGAGTTGTGTGGTGTGAAGAAAGAGATAGATGAAAATACGTTGAGATGGTCATGTGGAAAGGATGGATGATAGCCGGTTGGTTAGGCTGATGTGTAGTGGTGAGTGTGTTGGGAATCGATCGGCCGGGAGACCGAAGAAAATGTGGATTGAGTCAGTAAAGGAATGCCTGGAGGAGAGAAATGTGAGTTTGGCAGTGGCGAGAAGAAAGGTGCATAATAGGAGTGAATTACTGGGTTTGTGAGGGTATAGTTTGTGGCCACAGCTAAAGGGCTGTCCAGGCTTTCTTTCGACTTGTCATATTCTTCTACTACTTTTCTGTTTCCGGTGCATGTCAAGCGCCTTACCCCCAGTCTTGGGGAGAGAAGGTGGATGATGATTAATTAAACTTTCTACAATCTATATTAGAAAAATTTACAAATACTTAAATTGGTGAAACTCATAAAATATAATAATGTTAAATAGTTTTTTTTTTTATGTAGTGAAAACATATAAGTAATTGACAATGTATTCATTTAGGTTGAAAATGGTGCCCAAATCTTGGATATCAACATGGATGAAGGTATGCTCGATGGCAAGATGGCTATGACCAGATTTTTAAATCTTATATCTACCGAACCAGATATTTGTAAGGTAAATAGTTGGTTTACTCTTTGGTAAGGCTTCAGAGTTTAATATCTAATTAAATAGTAGTCTGGTATTTTAGTTTCAGGTTATGTGCATATAGCAAGGTAATAGAGTTTGTAAGATATTTGTAAGGTATGTGGTTAGTTTACGGTATGGTTAAATGATTGGTTGCTTTACGGTAAGACCTTAAAGTTTAACATCTAAGAAATGGTAGTTTTAGTTTATACTGTGCCAATAGCAAGTTAATAAAGTTTGCAAGTTAAGTGGTTGGGGAACTGTATGGGAGTGCCTTAAAGTTTAACATCTAATTGATTGGTGTCTTGTATAGTAGTTGAGGTGGCTGTGATAATAATAATAATACAAAATTTCAGGTATTTGATAAATCGGACATTGCATAATATTTAAAAATCCTTATGTTATATGGTTTAACTTAGTTATTTGTTCTGCATATTTGTAGGTCCCTCTGTGCATTGACTCCTCCAAATTTGAAGTTATTGAAGCGGGTCTGAAAGTTACGCAAGGGAAGAGCATTGTTAATTCTATCTCTCTGAAGGAAGGTGAAGAAGACTTTATTACCAAAGCCAAATGTATCAAGAGACACGGGGCAGCAGTTGTGGTTATGGCCTTTGACGAGGAAGGGCAGGTAAGTTGAGAGAAGGTATTCTAATAATTTCCTAAAATCCCATTTTTGTACTCAGCTATACTTGTTGCTTATTAACTTAGTCTCCTCAGCTAACCACTAAAATTATGACCGTCTCCACTATATATAGTGTACAATTGCTAGTTAGTTATTCTTATCTTTTCTCCGTGGAGAAGTGTCTATTTATTGTCGGGTTATGTATAATTGTTTTGAATGGATAGCAAGTTTTGATCTTGAATGTTAACCTCATTAACCTTGTTTTAACTGTTTAAGTCACCAAAACATTGGAACACTGAGGCATAACTGCCTGCCTTAAATATTTTTAACAAGTACTAGTGAAATCTGGCTCTCTTTGCCGTTACCAGTAGTAAACTTTGAACACAATTTCCAAAAAATATTTAGGGCAGGAAGCAATTGTGCCTAAGTTTTCCGTTAATAATGTCTTGAAAATAAGAGCCATTTGGTAATCAAGGTAGATGAAAATAGTAATTTAAAAATGCTGAATCGGTAATAAAAATAAACACGACGCTCAGAGGTGGTTTTCACTATTAATGTTGAAACGCTTGTTATAAAATGTTATAACTGATGTGAATGTGTCCCAGCGCTTTAGTAATGTTTTATCACCTTGTTTTGTTGTATGTTTTCATATTCCTCGAGATAAATTTGGAGACCGAATTACTATTGCGTTTTCTAAAACACATGGGGATGTCAGATTTTAAATATATCTGTTCCCATATAGAAATGCAGAAGTTTTGAGTTTTGTGGTGAAGCGGATATGGAAATAATGTTCCCCAATGTTCTAACTTGTATAGTAGTTGAAGTAGCTGTAGTAATAATAATGTAAAATATCAGGTGTTTGAAAAATTGGACATTTGTATTATATTTAAAAATTCTTGTCTTGCTTTGACTGACAAAATATGAACAATAGGACATATGTTCTGTTGTTCAGATTTTGGTGAAACAGATGGGGATATAATGTTCATTATTGGTGAAACCGATGGAAATATAATGTTCTAATGTTCATTTTACTGCGTTCTTCTTTGATTCAACATAGATTTTTCATTTTTTTTTATTTCAGGCAACGGACGCAGACAACAAAGTTCGTATCTGTCATCGCAGTTACAAGATACTGACAGACTTGGTCGGGTTTGATCCTTCCGACATCATCTTTGATCCTAATATTTTAACCATTGCCACTGGTATTGAAGAGCACAACGATTATGGTGTTCATTTCATCCAAGCAACCAAAACTATTAAGGTATATTACTAGTACTACTACTACCACCACTACTACTACTACTACTAAGGATTGATGAAAACGATAAAAAAAAGGCTTAATTTTCTAGTAGGGTTTGCGCTATAATGGTTTTTAGGAGAGCATTTTAATGGGCTTTAGCAGTCCTTGGCCAATCCGTTTTTTAATTTTTATTTTTAAAATCTTCTTTTAATAAATAATCATGGATTATATACTTGCAATTTAAAAATAGAATTAACGTTATTGTTGAACATAATAGTAAAACCCAAGAAACCACTAGGCCAAACTAGTTGATCTTTTTGTTTAATAATAATTACTTAAAATATAATTATTTCTATCCGTGTACGTGGGAATGAAATAATGCTCATAACGCATGTTATGGTAGCTGGGTTGGGGGCAGGCTACCACTTTTTCCCCCCTGGGAATGCTCATACATGACTCGAACCTGGCCGTGATCGCCGTAAACAACCTTGTATCTATCAGGGAAACTATGAAAAGTCTGGGAACAAGGGAGGTTAGAGGAATAAATGGCAAGAGAAGATGGGCGAGGTGATGGATATATTTAGGAAGGGTAAATTTGCTCTGCTTGCTTTGACTGAAACAAAGACGAAAGGAAGTGGTGTGGCGTGAGATGTATGTTTACTGAAGTAGAGAAAAATGAGAAGGGGAGAGAAGGAGTTGCGATTCTGATGAATGATCTATAGCACAGTGCTATGGCAGATTTTAATTGTGTGAGCACTAGATTACTAAATCTTAAATTCAAGTTTGAAAAGGGGTGTGTGGATTAGAGCGAAATTTTCAGGAACTATCTGAATGATGTTTTGAACTGGGTGAGTGGTGGCTTCAAAATAAGTGATTTTGATGGGCGGATAAGTGATGGCAAGAGGGATGAAATAACAGGAGCCTTTGGGATTGCTAGAGAAAATGAGACTGGTAGGTAGGTGATTGATTTCTGCGAGGAGAAAAGTATGTGTGTAAGTAATACATTCATTGGACACAAGATTGTCCATAAATATACGAGAGTTGGTGTAAGCGGAGATGGTGCCGAAGTGAAAGTATGATTGATTTTGTGTTGTTGAAGGAGATAAAACGGGATAGGTGTAAAGTCATGAGGGGATGGGGATTGGAATATCAAATTATGTTGTTTTATGTAAAATTAAGTTAGTGGGGGGGGCATGGATGGAGAGGAAAGAGAAAAGAAAGGAAGTGGGAAAAATCAGGAGTTGGAGTCAAATGAACATGGTTATAAAGAAAAGTGTGTGAAGGTACTTGCAAATAAGTCGGTTAAATGTGAACAAGATGAAACTGTGCGAATCTGGGCACAAATGAAGGAAGCGTTTGTAGTTGTGCGAGTGAAGTAAGAATTTCATTAGTGAGTGGTGGAATAAAGAGGTAATGCAATTGGTAAAAACTAAGAAAAGGTGTCTGGTTGAATGAACTGAAAGCTAATGACGAAGTATCGAAAGAAAGGTTTATGGAGTTATATAGGGAGGAAAGAATGAAGGCTATAAGTTGGGTACTGCGAGAAAAATAAGTAAATGAACAGTTTGGGAGGAGCATGAATGGGGATCTACAAGGGAAGAGGAAGTTGTCTTGGAAGGAAGTACGAAAGGTTAAGAGAGTAGAATAATAAATAGGGATGGTACTTTCGTGACTGGTGAACTAAATGTGAGAAGAGTGTGGAGGAAGTATTTCGAAAATCTGCATAATATTGGCAGCGATGCAGATATGATAGTTAATGTGGGTGGAGTTGATGATGCAAGAAAAAGTAGGTGTTTTTTTGGAGAAGGTGATAGGTAGAGTGAGAAAGCTAAAGAATGGTAAATTATCAGGTATAGAAGGAATTTCTGGTGAAATGATCAAGAATGTATGTTAGATTCTGATTGATTGGATATGGATGTTGTGCAACAAAGCTTTTGTGGAGAATGCAGTTCCGCAGGACTGGAGGAGAACTGTGATAGTACACATACTAAGGGTAAGAGTGATAAGGGGTAATGTAGAAACTACGGGGGAATAAGTTCATTGTTGAAAAGGTACATGCTGATATTTTGACGACCTGTTGTGAAACTCGCCAGGGGAATAGTTGGAGCTTTCTTCTCAACGATTTAGACAGGAAATAGTTTGTTTATACAGGAATTGTTTATTTTGACATTAGTTTATTATACAGGTAGTAGTAGATTATTATATGGAATAAATTATTATGCTGGTTAGTTTATTAAATAGTGAATAGTTTATTTAGACAGGGATTTTATTTTGCATTTCCTTGAATTTTTTTTTTTTTAAGCAGAAATTTAATTCATAAAATAAATTCAGAGAATATTTCTTTAAATTGATAAAATAATTTGTCAATTTCAGTTCTTTTGAAAGTTCCATATTCGCTTTGTTATATATTCATAAAACAGAAATGCTATATGCAGTGTTATATATATATAGTTTTAGGAAATAGGATTTATTGGTAGTGAATGAACTTTAAAAGAGCAAAACTGATCATCAATAAATACCTTATACCCAAAGGAAGTATTCATAAAAAACTGAATTTACAGTACTACAAAACTGAATCAAATATAGCCATAAATGAAAACAACTTTCCCTGCCTGACTTACAGATAAGATTTTTACTCTTCATCAGCGGGAATCCAAATGCAAATATGCCATAAATGAAAACAACTTTCCCGGTGCCTTAATTAAGATTAAGTTCTTCTCATTCTTGTCAGTTCTTCATCTGAGTACATTCAGTCTTAGAATGACATCTCAGATAATTGGTCTCAAATAATACAATTAAAAGGGCTGTACGTAGGGCCGCGTATAGTCTTAACAAATTTACATATATTTAATTTTTTATCTTTTTATCAAATATCTATCGGAAAAATAAATGTCCATCTGAACACATTGATTTTGGTAATTGGTAATTAATTTTTGATTTGGTAATTTTTATTACTTGTAATATTTATTTATCTATATTCCTGATTAACTTCTGTTTCTAATTACATCACTCTCTTTATCTATAAAACAGAAAAGGACATTAGATCCATTAATCAGGTAGTTAATTCTTTGTTTTCGTAAATATTACAACTAATTATTTTGCTGCTGTTGATATTTCAACAGCATGTATAGAATTTTAGTGTATTTGCAATAGTAGATTATTATTATTATTATTATTATTATTATTATTATTATTATTATTATTATTATTATTATATGTATTTGCAATAGTAGATTATTATTATTATTATTATTATTATTATTATTATTATTATTATTATTATTATTATTACAGGAAACTTGTCCAGGGGCCCGAATAAGCGGAGGTGTAAGCAACTTCTCATTTTCTTTTCGGGGTATGGAAACTGTGAGAGAGGCAATGCATTCGGTATTCTTGTACCATGCTATCAGCGCTGGAATGGATATGGGTATTGTTAATGCTGGTTGCCTGCCCGTGTACGATGCCATAGATCCGGAGCTTCTCACCCTTTGTGAGTCTCTTTTGTGGAACACTGATCCAAACGGTACTGAGAAGCTGTTAGCTTATGCCCAAAAAATATCTTCTCAGTCTAAGACAGCTTCTGTAACAGGTGTAGACGACTGGAGGAAGGAGGCCGTTGAAAAGAGGCTGGAATATTCATTGGTCAAAGGTATTGATAAATATGTTGAAGAAGATACAGAGAAGGCACGGGCATCGACTGATAAATATCCACGTCCTTTGAATGTCATAGAAGGACCACTTATGAAGGGTATGAGTATTGTTGGGGATCTTTTTGGATCTGGGAAGATGTTTCTACCTCAAGTAATTAAATCTGCTAGGGTTATGAAGAAAGCAGTTGCTTATTTGATACCTTATATGGAAGAGGAAAAGAGACTTAAGCGAATCTCTAATGGCGGTGATGGTTGTGATAACGATGAAGAAGACCGATATGCTGGCGTAGTCGTTCTGGCAACTGTAAAAGGAGACGTTCACGATATCGGTAAGAACATCGTCGCCGTAGTTTTAGGTTGCAACAATTATAAAGTAATAGATTTAGGAGTCATGTGCCCGTCTGAAAAAATTATAGAAAATGTTTTGACACACAAGGCGAATATCCTTGGCCTCTCCGGCTTAATAACTCCTTCCTTAGATGAAATGATCTTTGTAGCGAAGGAGATGCAAAGGCTGGGCCTTCAAATACCTCTTTTGATTGGAGGAGCGACTACTTCGGAAACTCACACAGCAGTTAAAATTGCACCAAAGTACAATTATCCTGTTATACATGTTTTAGATGCTTCTAAAAGCGTTGTCGTGGTAAGTATTATTATTATTATTATTATTATTATTATTATTATTATTATTATTATTATTATTATTATTTATTAGGATGGATGATAGTCGAATGCTTAAGCGATTGTATAATAGTGAATGTGTTGGTATGCGATCAACTGGGAGACCGAAGGAAAGGAAGATTGAGTTATAATAAAGTGTCTGAAGGCAAGGAATCTGAATTTGGTTCAAGCTATGGGAATGGTGGGTTTTGTGAGGGATCATGGTTGTGGGCATGGCCCAAGGGATGAACTCTGACAAGATATCACATTGGGGGTATATCACGGTGTGCAAAACTTTAAGAGTGGATTTTTGACTGCGACGGGACCGCGCTTAAGGGTATGAGGGAATGTTTTGGCGGGAACTTGGTCGACTTTGGTCATATTCTTCTACTTAACTATCCTTATTCAGATACGTGTCTACGCACCCCACCGCCAATCTATGGGGAGTGGTGATTAGGCTTAACATAAAGATTATTATTATTATTATTATTATTATTATTATTATTAAATTTTAAAAAAAATTATAGTTCTCAATTTTTACTAGGGGTAAGAAAATTATCTTTTAACATTGCAACCATAGGTTGTTCTCCTTTCTTTTCTCTTTGTATAGTACATTGGTTAGGAATCAGGGGAGCGGGAAACTCCCATTCCACCATTGCTCTCGTAGCTCAAGGGGGATGGGGGAAGGTACGCAAGACTTAATGATTTTTTCTGTGTGGAAATTTTCCAGTTTTGCCAGTTGCTGTATGTTCCTCTTTTACTGTAGAATTCTGTTTTTCCCTCCAAATGTAATGTTCTCACTATAAGATGCTTAACCTGCGTTCACTAATGGTTTCTACCTGGGGGTCGATGAGGGTTGTGGTCTTTGATTTATATTTGTACCTCCAATTTTTGAAAAGACAATTGCATGTGAAGGGTATCTTATCTTTTTAAGTTTGTTACAGCTCATCTCTAGTAAAAACTTAGGCGGGTAAGAAAGAATTTTTTAGGTTTTAAGAGTATAACAGGTTGCATCTTCCAATAGTTATAACTTATATTGACGAATGGCAAGATTTGTTACTTGTCCAAGGGATGCGTGATACGTGACTATTAATATCATAATTTTGCATCTTAAAAAATTAGGGGGAACACCAAATGTATAATAAATTAAATAGAAACCTATCTAAGAACAAAAAAAAGTTATAATTAATAAATACCTTATACTACAAAAATGCAAACTTAAAAAGGATTAATCTAGTGTACTACGAAACCGAATCTGATTTGGCCAAAAAAGATAATAACTTTCCCAGTCTCATAAGATTAAATTCCTTGCACTCTTCTCCATTGTTTCAACTGCTTACATTTAAACTTTGAATGACTTAATATTTAGTTTATCATATTATAAACTTAAAAAGCCTAATTTATACCCGTGGGTAATGCTGATATTTACATTTAATACATCCAGAGAAAAAAAAAAAGTCATTAAATAATTTTTGTTATAAATAATTTTCTTATCAACTACGACTACAAAAAAGTTCCAAGTAATCTTTATTACTTGAAATTTTTCACTTCCTTTTTCATTCTTCATAATTCACTTTATCTAAAACAGAAAAGAACATAAGATTCATTAATCACAAATGCATAATTGTATTAAATTAACTACCAAACAAAAATTAATAACTTAAATTTGCTACCTGCCTAATATATAACTTAAATTTGCCACCAGTGTTCATCTCTGCTCGATAAAAATCAGTATGAAGATTATGTTGAAGATATACGGGACGAATATGAGTCTATTCGATGTGAACATTATGATAACTTAAAGGAGAAGAAATATCTCAAACTGGATCAATGTCGTCAGAAGAAGCTAAAATTTGACTGGTCAGCAAATTATCTTCCTGGTAAGAAAACTGTTGCTAATTGATAGCTTGTTTATGATGTAAGTTTTGTACTTAATAATCTTCCTATTATCTTGGACTAGTAAGTAGTAATTTTAATAAATGGTACTTATTTTTATCATTAAAAAAAAGTTGTTTTTTTTTTACTATAAAGGGAGACGGCAAAAAATTTAATGGCTCAGCTGCTCTGATTTTTATTTCTTCATCCTCTCCACGGACTAGGGGTGGGTGCACAATCATACACCGGAATTTGAATAGTTTAGGAGAAGAACTTAATCCTCTCATACCCTTAATTGCTAACCCGTCGCAGCCAAAAATGCACCCTAGAGCTTCACAACACCGTCAGGGTTCATACCTTGTACCAGGCCCACATCCATGACCCCTCACAAAACCACACCATTTACTCCTAGCTTCTGCTGAATTTACATTCTTTTCCTTCAAACACTTTTACTGACTCAATCCACCTTTTATAGGTCTCCAAAGTACCGTCAGTCCTTTCCAAATGACCAAACTTGGTTTAATACGTTTTTCATTTTATCAGTTCTTCTAGCACCTAACATGCCCCTAAGATTATCCATTCGAGCAGACCAAACCTTAGACCTTATTCCACACCATAATTTTGGTACTATACATTAACACCGGTAACAACATACCCTCATGCAGAATTCTAGCTCACTCAAGACTTAGTCTCCTTTTGCTGCATTCACCAAAGATCTAATTTCACTAGCCACCTTCCTACCAATCACAACCTTCGTATTACACTCGACATCATCCGTTCCCTTTCCATCCAACATACAGCCTAAATATTTAAACTCTGATACTTATTCAAGTTGTCTACCATCCAACAAGTTTTACACTGCTGACTCTCGTCACATAGTATCACTTTGCACTTATCTACATTTACTTTCAGACCTCTCTCTACCAATCTTCTCAAACTTTTTTCTGATTCACCACACAAATCCAAATTATCTGCGTACAATAAGCAAGGCACCCTTCACTCTTCCATTCCTCATCAGTCAAACACCATCCCTTGCCATTCCAACCATAAATTCTTTCATCACCCCGTCCATATATAAATTAAAAAGCCATGTAAACATAAAACACCCCAACCTCACTCCACTATTAATATTAAATCATTCACTATCCACTCCATTTATTCATACACACGCTTCACTATCGACATACATACTTTTGATTCCATTTAGAAACCTGCCACCAACACCATATATCATTTACATCTGCCATAGAGCTTCCCTATTAATTTTATCATACGCTTGTTGCAATTCCATAAAAAATAAATAAAGTTTACTTTTCTTTCTTATTTTCTCACTCATTTACTGTAATGTAAAAATTTGATCTCTACATCCTCTACCACTTCTAAATGCATTTTGTTCTTCAACAATCAACCCCCTCAGTGTCACTATTCACTCTTTGAACCCAAATACGAGCACATACCTTTCCTACAACACTAAATAATCTAATTTCCCTGTAGTTTCTACAGTACCCTTTATGACTCTTATCCTTATGCAAAAGTACTGTCACTGCTGTCATCCAATCCTCCGGAACTGCTCCCTAAACAAACCCTTTGTTACACAACCCCTATATCCGGTCAATCACAATCTCCCCCTACATTCTTGATTATTTCACCAGTAATTCCATCTCTACCTGCTGATTTACAATTCTTCAACTTTCTCACTCTACCTATTTCCTCCTTCCTACTAATTATTACTTCATCCTCAAATTGCCCACTTTTTGCACCATCAAACGCGCGCAAATTTATCATCACCTCTTCATCACTGTCCATGTTTTGCAGGATTTCGAAATTTTCCCTCCACACACACACACAACGTTCGTCACGAAAGCACCATCCCTATACATTATTATTTGAAAATTCCCCTCACTTTCTTTCTTAACCTTTTCATACTTCCTTCCAAAAGAGCTTCCTATTCACTTGTAGGTTCTCATCCTCCTCCTTCCAAACTGTTCATTGATCTCTTTTTTTTTTTTCTCCTATGTATGCAATTTTTAGCCTACCTCTTTTCCTCCCATTATATTTCCATACTTCTTTTTAAGGAAACTTTATCATTGATTTTTAGGGAACATTATTATTATTATTATTATTATTATTATTATTATTATTATTATTATTATTATTATTATTATTATTATTATTATTATTATTATTATTATTATTATTATTATTATTATTATTATTCTTTCTTTCTTTATCTACCTCTTTTCCTCAAGACTGGGGGTAAGGTGCGTGTCATACATACATCGGAAAAGAAAAGCAGTAGAATAATATGACAAAAGTCGAAAGGAAAGAACAGCCTTACCGCCCCCTCTGTACCACTAATTAGGGAGAACTCGTCACAGACAGAAAATCCACCCTAGAGCTTCATGGGAACGCGACGGACCCTCACTATGGTAAATAGTCAAATGAAAGGGTCATCCCTGCCCAGGTGGGCCACAACCATGCCCCCATACAAAACCCCGCCATTCACTCCTATTATGCACCTTTATTCTCGCCTCTGCCAAACTCACATTTCTCTCCTTCAGACATTCGTTCACCGACTCAATCCACTTTTTCTTCGGTCTCCCAGCCGGTCGGTTACCAATACACTCGCCACTATACATCCGCTTAACCAACCGACCATCATTCATCCTTTCCACATTACCAAACCATCTCAACATACTTTCATTTATTCTCTCATTTACCCCTTTCTTCACACCACACAACTCTCTAATAAATTCATTCCTCATTTTCTCAATTTTTCTTACACCTAGCATGCCCCTAAGATTGTCCATCTGAACACATTGAACCTTAGATCTATACTTCTTATTCCAGACCATAGTCTCACTCCTATACAATAACACAGGTATTATTATTATTATTATTTTTATTATTATTATTTGGATGGCCGTGACGGTCTCGCACTTGAGGGGAGGTTGTGTGTGGGACTTTCTGCTTCAACTCTCGTTATGGTCTTCTACTCTGCATGTTTGTGCACCCCACCCTTAGTTTTGGGGAACCAAGGACAAGCTGATGATGATTATTGTTATTATTAGTAGTAGTAATAGAAGTATTATCTTTTTATTTTTATAGTTAAACCTACTGTTCTTGGGGAAAAGGTTTTTAAAGATCTGGACATATCAACCTTAATCCCATACATTGACTGGAAGCCATTTTTTGACGTTTGGCAGCTAAGGGGGCGTTATCCCAACCGGGGTTATCCAAAAATTTTCAAAGACCCTACTGTAGGGGAAGAAGCTAAAAAGGTCTTTGAAGATGCACAGAATCTCTTAAATGAAATCACTTCTTCCAAATCGAAATCGCAGGGTTTAATTTCCGCCAACGGTGTGGTTGGGTTTTATCCAGCCAATAGCATCGGTGATGACATTCAGATATACAAAGATGAAGACAGAACAGAAGTTGTTGCCACTTTATATGGTCTTAGACAACAGGTATGACAAAGAATAATATTGAACATATTTTTGAAATTCATTTTAATTTATTAGTTATAAGGAGTCGGAGTTAGTAGTTCGCTTCTACATTACATGTTTAGAAATCGGGTTTCGAAAATATTGAAAATAGGCAATAAGTTAATATTAAGGAGCATCCTCATCTGCTTCCAGATCTGCGAATACCTGTCTGAAATCGGGTGAAATTATATTAAACTTGCGTTCTTCTTACCTCCTGGACTCACTTTTTCTTGTTATCTACGTTTATGTTTAATTCATATTAACAATTAAAATTGAATAATAAACAATACGATTAGTTATTGTTTCCATTATATGGAAATTTTTTAATGATTTATCTCTAAATTTTTGCCAATTTAATATTGTTGATTTATATTTATATGTTGTAATCAGAGTGAACGAGAATCAGACTCGGAATACTTGTGCATGTCAGATTACATCGCTCCCACTGAGTCGGGTATTAAGGACTATATAGGGATGTTCGCCGTCTCTGCAGGATTCGGCTGTGAAGAGCTGTGTCGAAAGTATGAGGATGAATTAGACGACTATTCGATCATATTGGTGAAAGCATTGGCCGACAGGTTGGCTGAAGCTTTTGCCGAATATATGCATGAGTTGGCTAGGAAGGAACTTTGGGGGTATTCGAAGGAGGAACTTATGGAGGCATCAGATTTACATAAAATTAAATATAAGGTAAGGGTAATAGTAATATATGGATTAGGGATGGAGTTAAGTTCTGTTCTCGATATTGGGAATTTTTGTAGTATCGGAATCGAACAAATACTGATAGTATCGGTAAAAAATATCCACTACCAATACCAAAATCCTGTTTAAATAATTGGAAATTTAACTTTAATTTTAAGTAAAATTTAAAATTTAACTGTAAACTAGCGGTTAACATTATTATTATTACCCATTGCTTAATTGTTTTTTCAGGAAGTTGTTGCTATCTAATCTTTTAATGTAATAAAACTGGTATCAGTACTGAAAAGTTTGGAATCGCTCCATCTCTAATATTGATACTGTTATACAACTGTATTAAACAGCCAACTCCCTTCGTATTGCAATAATTAAATTTATATTTTCTGGGTATCCTTTTCAAAGGCATTTAGTAGATGCGGTTCAGCTTTAAAGCATTGGTTTTATATAGCTCATGCCAATCATCATAGACTCTGTTATGCAGCCATTAGGAAAATATATATATTTACTTCTGAGATATATAGTTGTTATTTGTTATTACTAAGTTGTAAATAGTTTTCGCATATGAAGAAGTAATTACTCTGCATTACACTTTTTTTTTATATCTCAATTTTTTAAAACAGGGCATAAGACCAGCTCCGGGATACCCAAGTCAACCGGACCACAAGGAGAAACTTACAATGTGGAACTTGATGAAAGTTGAGGAAAAGACTGGTATTAAATTAACTGAAGCTCTTGCAATGACACCGGCAGCATCCGTTTGCGGGCTGTATTTCTCACACCCGAAGAGCCATTATTTTGCTGTTGGGAAAATACAGAGAGACCAGGTTAGTATAAATCTTTAGCAGTTAAAATATTAAATTAAGACCAGAATTTTTATTCCAGAACATTGTTAAATTGGCATGGTTGTTAAGTCTATTTTTTTGGTAGAGGATATGTTCCATAGTAAATATTCTTCAGGCGAACTGTACCAGCCATTCAGATCTTGAATGTCTGATGCAGCAATGTTTAGCTTTCTGCAGCGAAAATAGAAGTTAGAAATTTTTATCTTTAAATTTTTGCTGCAAGAATCTTGAATAGCTTTTTGATGCAAACATTGGAGAGTTTACTTATATTTTAATAGGTTTTATTAGCCTTCTAAGCAAACATAAGTTGCGCAAAATATATTACGTGCCATTATTTTGCAGTTTTTGACAGTAAATTAGCTCTAAATGCAAGAAATCTTAACGAATTATCCTTGCGTGTGCGGGGGAGTAAAAATTTTCACAGTACGTTCTGCGTGTAGTAAGAGACGGCTGAATGAACAGTGGTACCTGGATTTGGGTCCTGCTACCACTTATTTGTGCCCTAGAAATTCTCATGCATGCCTCAGATTTTCGGTGGACGTTTGATCACCCTACCCCCAGTTATGGGGAAGTAAGGGACAGACGGTGATGGTGATGATTTAACGAATTTGCTTTTTAAAACTCTTAAATTTTTGTTCCAATAATGACGGTTGTCGCTAAAGTCTTTTAAGTATCTTCTTTTTCGCTTGTTTTTTTTTTCATTTTTCTACAGGCGATTTTTTAATAATATAAATTAGATTAAATTATTTAAATAATTGAATAAATTAGATATTAGCATATATTTAAATTTGCTTATTTTTATATCAGCATATATTTGTCTACGAAGCGTTCTACGAAAATCAAAATTCGCTAGCTTTTTTGCTGGCTTTTTTTCACTGGCTTTTTCGCCGGCTTTTTCACTGGCTTTTCTGAAAATTTCGCTATAGCAGTCTTTCTAGATCTTCATTCGCGGAACACTTTTGCATTTTATTTTTATACTCGATGATATTGAACTGAATTACTAACATAAAAATCAAAGCATTTGGGAGGAGAAGACCGGGGGCTTTATAAGCTGGACTTGAAACGTTTTTTTGTGGGGGAACGTGGATGGCCTAGTGCAGTGGTGCCCAACCTTTAGTCTATCGCGAGCAAATTAAGAATTTAAAAATTTTTGGCGAGCCACACATAGGACAAAGACCACTATAATTATTAATCTTATATAATATATTATATTATATATGATATAATATATAATATATGGATATATATATATATAATATATATATATTATATATATATATATATAATTATATAAAAATATATATTATATATATATATATATATAATATATATATATATATATATATATATATATATATATATATATATATATATACGATGCCACTATTCACGGGCAGGGCCCTTTTCCAATGGAGGGAGCAAAACAAAAAAGAATGAAAAGGAAAAAACAAAAAGGAAAGTAAATTCACCCAGTCCCTTGTCTAACGCAATTCCCTCAGGTATACGTAGACTCGACTTAAAGAGAGGAAGATTTGAATACTGTAGGAAAAAATGGAATAAGCAATTAGTTCAACAAAACAGATTTGGCTGGAAAGAAGGAGCCACCACAACGAGTAAACTTGGAGTCTCCAAACTAGTAAGATGGAATCAATGGAGAGTAAGGTACCTTTTGTTTTACGAGGGCGACGTAGTGGTTGAGGAATATGAGAGGTCAATTGTCTCGAGCACCTGCCGTTGTAATACCTATAGAAAAGAGATTGGGCACCAGTATCACCTCGCAGAGAAAGAGGGTAAGGGAATTAGAAAGTATTGGACAGTTTATTAATCCATTAGCCTTAGCCTCAATACTATCCAAAAGGAGGGTGGAACCATCCCCCCCAAATGTGGAACAGTATTCCATCAGGGGCGAATAAGACTCATATAACTGGAGTAGCTGGTGTGTATGAGCATAAGAAAAATTCACGCAATCTAGACAGAATTCCCAGCTTCATTGAATATATTTTTGCAATATAAATGAAATGAGCGTTTCCAAGACCAATTCATTATTTATGGTCAGTCCAAGAATAACTTATGTTTGTTTACAGGTGAACATACAGCCGTCGGAAGGAGATAGGAAAGCTGGGAGGTGTTTTAAGAGGGAAACATGAAGAAGTTGATAGCTTAAAGAGTTGAATTTCACAAGAATGCGTTAGCCCACTGAGAAATCTCGACCACATCGGCAAGAATGGAATCGGGCGAAAACTGTAGACGAGAGGCAACTCTAATCCAAACGAGGGAGCACATTTGAAATAAGTGAAGGAAGAGGTGACTCAGCAGCATAAGAGTGAACCTAGCTAGATATCACAAAAAGTAGACCAGTACTGTGAAGGGGAAATAAAGTGGAGATTAAAATCAAAACCATTGGTAATCACCATCTAGATCAAAGATCATACCTACTTGAGATTACAATTCTTGAAAGCTGAGAATGGAAACGATCTGAAAAAACCTAGACAAGGAGTAAGCAAGCGAGAAGGAGGAATCCAAAGGAAGGTAGCTTAGAGAGTAGCAATGTGTTGTCATACCCTATCCGAACCTTAGAATGTCAAGCGCTACCACAACAAGGACTCCCCATAGTCCCTTAAGGCAGAAGACATATATTCATGATATATAATATATATTATATAATATATATACTATAGATATATATATATATATATATATATATATATATATTTATAATAGATTATATATATATATATATATATATATATATATAGATTATACTATATATATATGCGAAACACGTTTGTAGAGCTGGCTTGCGGTGTCGGCCTTTTAAATTCGATTTCTTGTTGGGGAAATCTGTGGTACCCCCTTGCATAGGGGATAAAGCACGTTAAAAGGTTAGTTTTATATAATATATATCATATATATATATATTATTTTTATAAGCTATTTATATTTTTAATATATATAAATATATTTGATAGTGTACTTAATTAAATTTAATATATATGATATATATATATATATATAATATATATATATTAATTTTAAGCTATTTAATTTTTAATAAACGTGATTAATCTGAATACGTGAGTCGCGAGCCACATTAGAACGGTACGCGAGCAACATGTTGCCCGCGAGCTACGGGTTGGGCACCACTGGCCTAGTGGATAAGGCGCCCGGTTACTGTTAACTCAGCGACGCGGAGTCCAGTGTTTGAATCCTGCTGATGGAGAGTAAAATCGCCTTTGACTCATTCTTTCAAATGAGTCAAAGGAGATTTTACTCTCCATCAGCGGGATTCGAACACTGGGCTCCGCGTTGCTGAGTTAACAGTAACCGGAAGCTCTATCCACTAGGCCATCCACGTTCCCAAAAAGAACGTTTCAAGTCTGGATTTTAAAGCTCCCGGTCTTCTCCTCCCATAATTAAAAATGTAATAATATTTTTTTATTTCTTTAGGTTGAGGATTACGCCAGGAGAAAAGGCGAGAGCTTGAGCAGTGTTGAGAAGTGGCTTGGTGTCAATTTAGCTTATGATCCAATGGAAAATTAATTTACAAAGTAACAACCAATTATTATTATTATTATTATTATTATTATTATTATTATTATTTATTGCTGTTACAATTGTTTAATATAATTGTTAAATTATTGTTATTGTATTACCGAGAAATGGAAATTAGCCTCGACCAAAAAACGAAGTAGAGAAGTTTAAACCTGCTTGAAAGAAATGGCTGGGAATTGATAAGGGGATGCTGAAGGATGAATAAGGGATAGTGGAGGGAGAACTTGTGAAAGTTTTTACGGGTATAACGTTTTATAAGTGTAGAAGAGGGGCATTGATATATGGTAATAAGAGAAGAACATTTTGTGAGTTTGAAATAGTATGGTGAATGGGGTAGTGTATATTAATAGTTGTGAGACAAAATATGCCATCTTCATCTTGTGTGTGGGGGAGGGGCGAGGGAGGGTGTTCGTCTTGTTGAATAGCCTGAAAGTTGACATTTCGAACAAAACACTTTGTTACAGATAGTGCCTTGAACGAGAGAGGTAGCCAATGAACAGGCTCTCCCTTTCAGTGTAAGAAATTGACCCTTATTGTGCCATTAAATATGTTGAATATTGTTAGTTGTTGATAAATTTAAATAAGATATTATTATAATTTAGCACCCAAGCATTTTCTGAGTTTCCTTGCACAGTTTTCTTAAATTTCTTCGCAATATTGCTTCATATACCTGAACGTCACAATTACTTTTGTAATTTTATATATTTATTCACTTTTTATTAATCATTTTACATATGATCAAAATAGCACAGATTTAATATTTATTGAACACAATCTCCATTGTTGTTTTTTAATTTAAATAACAAATTTCTCGGATGTATGAATGGGGCTGGAAATACCCTTTTGACCTCCTGAAGTATAAATTTTGCATTAGATTTGGGCATTATATGAAATTGAGTGATCTCGTATGCATTCATTAACATTGAATATATTTAAAAAAAATTCCTATAAGTTACAAACCCGGGCTTGCCAATGTACCAGTGCGGTGCGGTGCGATGCGGCGCAGCTAGGTAGGGTACAGAAAATTCCGGTGTTCGGCAAACCTTACTACGAACATATTCGTCCATGGTAGACGCTGCCAATCTCTATTGGTTGAGAAACCAGATATGAAAACACAAGTTCCTCTTATTTATAAATTAAAAATTGTTAGCAGTTTTATAGCATTCAACCACTTAGCATAGGACTGTAACCATCTTGATTATTATTATTATGTATTTAGATTATTATAATCATGAGAATATTTTAATAATATATATTTTGTTTTTAATATTTATTTGCTCAATTATATTAACTATATTGAGGGTTGGAATAGATCAGTTTTGATAGACCCTTGTGGTTTCGTACGGTCTATTTTTCTTATGCCAGATTAAAATTACTTTATAATAAGTATTATAGCACATTGATAACCAAATAAATATTATGATGCTTTTAAAAATTGTGCGGATTAATTGTACTCCCAGCAAAAATTGTCCAATAGGAATTTTATGAGCATCCTGCAGGACCAATGGGAAACCTGAAAATTCCCAATGGAACCGAAAGGAAACTCTTTCCAATCAGAATATTTCTAATTGGTATTTGTAATGTACCCTGATAAAATTCCCAGATACGAAGCAACAGTAATTCACCTGAAGAAAAGTGCTGAAGTTAGATAGATGTTTCTAGAAGATCGAAGATGAAAAATAATAGAACTGGTATTATCGAATTATTTTAATTATATTCTTCTCTCTCTATTTTAAATGTAAAAATATAACAAAGGGATCTCTCTTTCTATAAGATACACGATAAAATTACTACTAATTATATTTGATAAAGATTAATAAATCAAAAGGTCACGACCGCCTTTTAAACTTTAAACGTTGAAGTAGGAAGTTACACTTAAAATCCTCTTCTGAAAGAAGATAAAGAACTTAAAATACTAATATTCAAATTAAACTATAACGTCATTAAACATTTATCATAATAAAACCTGTAGATCCTCCTTCAAAGATGACGTCACTCCCTTTCTTGTAACTATAAAAATACATTGGATAATTTTCCAGTCAATATCATACGTTTTCTAATTGGTTCCGATTGGGTCTTATGGAATTCCCGATTGGGAAATTCAATTTATTACATTGGTCTTTTAAGAATTTAAGCTATGTTCCCAACGGAACTAATTGGAAATAGTATGGGAAGCAATAAAAAATTTTGTCGTGTATTTATTCAATTATTAATTATAGTATTTATTTATTTATTTATTTATTTATTTTATTTAATAACTTATTTTGGGCTCAAATATTTATTTAGTTGAATTAAGATTTGTATTAGTTTTTAATCATAATTATTAGTAATAGTAAATATGCCGTCAATGGTGAAAGTCCTTTATTATTTAAATAATTTTATAATTGTTTTGAATATAAACTATGATAATAATTTGACACCTTTTAAGAAGTTCGTTAAGTGGTTGAATGCTTTGTAAACAATCAATTAAAATTTTTTATAACCTTTAATAAAAATTTTACCTAAATTATATTTCTTTTGAGCCTTTTAAAATCTTATTTTTGGTACTTTTCCAGCTACTTCTTAAAACCATGATGGTCGTTATCCCAGTTTGAAATTTGGTCAGTTACGAATTTAAAAGGGTTCCATATTAAGGCACTATATAGGTAACTTGAATCTGGTTAAGTAACGTGATCAAATTTCCTGATACGAAGCAACAACAACAACTCCTAAAAAAAATTGTTGAAGTGAGTAAGGAGATTGAAGTTACTTGAAAGATCGACGATTAAAAACAATTTTACTTTTCTTTTATAATTATTTTTAATTATACACCTTGCTTCATTTTACAAGTGTGAATATAACAAAGGTGAATCCCACTTCGCTTTACGTTACACGATAAAATTACTACTATGGTATTTTGCTAAAATACGTAAATTAAAGATCACAGCCGCCTTAAACTTAAAACGTTTAATAACTATAGGTATTACATTTAAAGTTTTCTTCTGATAAATTATAAAAAACTTGCAAATTATATTTCGCGTGACGTGACGAATCAAAAAAATCAAGAATCAAAAAAATCAAATTGATTTTTTTTGAAAAAATCAATAGAAATCGCCAAAAATCCATCCCTGGATAAAATTACTTTAACTTGGTATTTCCAAAAATATCTAAATCAAGATGAATCTTGCATGCTCGACCGTGTATTTGAATAAACTGAGTTGGATCTTGTTTCTGAAAAATTAAAAAAAATAAAACCCTAATATTAAATTAATACTCAGTCTACACTAGTTATAAATTAAAACGTTGATATTCTTCAACCAACAACGTTCTCTCCATGAGATAAATCACTTCTTCCACAATCCCGATGACACTCCCTTTCCTGTTATTATAAAAATACATTGAATATAAGCTAAATCTCAATCTAAACTATTTTTTTCTTTCTTCTTCCTCTCCTGTCCTCTTTCCTTCAACATTAACTTCATGTCTGCTCTTACTCCTTTTTTCGTTAACACATCGCTATCTGTGCTTATCCTTTTATTTTATTTATTTTCATTTCTTATAACAACGATGTCAATCCTCAATCTTTTACTCATCACTCCTGAAAGTGGAATAAATCGCTTTAACTCAATGTTTTGCTATCAGATTTTATTTCTATATGAATATTTTCCCCTGTAAATTTGCTTAACATATGTTTTTCAAAATAGTTGTTTCAGTTCCCTCGACTTAATGCTACGTTGCTGCTCTGTCCAGATTCAAGAATAGACGCGAAAATGTGAAAGAATAATTGAGACAGCATGTCACAATAAGAAAAACGGTATATCTAATGGGAACTTGAGTTGGAAAGATTCCAATGGAATTCCTGGTCTTAATTAGGACCATAATAGTTCTGTATTTATAAATTGTATACTAGACAACTTTTTGAGACAGATGGTCCATGACCCTACAAGACACGATGCACTTTTAGACTTAATTTAACTAACGATGAAAGTGATGGTGGATGACATTAGAGTTGAGGAGAATTTAGATTAGGACCATAAATAATTAATTTAATACGAATGGATATCTGGGCAAATTGCAAGTTAATAAGGAAAAATCTTAGATTTCCAAAATGGAGATTTACCAAATTTCGAGACATTGCTTGTATTACTGACTGGGATAAAGAGTTAAAAGACCAAAACTGCTTTAATATGGGAACATTTTAAACATTTTAATGAAATATTCATCAGTATGTTTTAAGATAAACCCATTTAGGCGTGGCAAGAGAAAAAACCTGTTGGGATGAAAGAGAGATTAAGGGAGGAAAATCAACAAAAGCGTAGATGTTTTTAAAATATTCAAGTTGTCCCACATAGGGAGTATGATTTAAAAAATTATAGGAAAAATAGATATGAACTTACCAATCAATAAGAAAGGCAAAGAGAGAGGCAGAAATTAATTGACAAGAAAATGAAGTGTATAGATACAACGGCAAGTGCTCGAGAGATATGACCTCTCGTATTCCTCCACCACTGCTCGCCCTCTTAACACAAGAAGTGCTTACTCTCTCACGAATTTGTGTGACTATTGAAGGCTCGAGATCACTCGGTGTGGGGCCTCCATCTTTCCAGCCACTGGTTTTTGAACTCACTTGCCTTCATCTATTTTCTCACCAGTTATTCAATCTTCCTCTTTTAGTCTTTTTTGTTAGGTAACGGACTGGGTTTTACTTTCCATTTGTTTTTTTGTTTTACTTTTTTTATATAATTTAATTTTTTTTTTTTGGCCCCTCCTTTTGAAAAGGGCACTACCCGTGAGTGGTGCAAGTGCTGGAAAAAAAAATTAAAATTGGTGAAAATTTAGTGTGAGTTCAGATAAGGAGTTCAATATTTTCAATGCTTATTCTGCTTCAATGATTACTGAAGAAAGATTAGATAATAGCTTAGAGACTAATATTCTGGTATGTATGTAACAAAGTAGAACTTACAGAATTTGAATTCGGGTTCTGGTGAAATATTTACTGACCAAATTTGACCCAAATAAATCTGCAGTTCTGATGGTGTATATGTAAAATTCTGAAGGAGGTAGTTACCAGGCATTGCAAATCATGTATCTGATTTTTAAGCGATCTTTAGCATTTGTGAGTACCAGACGACTGGAAAGCAGCATATGTTGGTGCTTATTTTTTTTTATAAGAAAGTATAAGGAAGATTTGGAAATTATAGGGCCAAGTTAGCTTAACATCTCTGCTTGTAAAAGTTCTGGAAAAGTGCTGAAAGTCATACAGAAAATATTTGGAAGGATGATAAAGTATTGTAACGACTTCCCAGAATGTTTTATGAGGGGTAGGTCTTGTCAGACAAACGTTTGGAATTTTTTAGTATATTACTGATTGCTGTTGACCGAGGAGATCCATTTGATATATATTTGGAACTTTAGCAAAGCCTTTGATAAGGATTCCCCCACATGATGAAGAAGTTATTTGCAATGTGGTATAGGTGGATGATACATGGTTGGATTAAAGATGGTAACAGTGTGTACAACTGAGTGTACAACTAAAGGCAATAAGTTATCATGGGAAATAGTGAAAGAGTTGGTGGTTCTCAATAGGGTTTAGTCCACTATTATTTCTCATACCGGTATATATAATGGATTTAGACCAGGGACTTAAAGCAAGGTTTCTAAGTTTTGCAGATGATGCCAAAGTGGCTACCAGTTAGGAATAGTGAAGATGTATAAAGATTTAAAATGTGGTGTGAAAAACTTCTTGGCAAGGAAGATAAGCACAAATGAATTTAAGAATAAAAAATGTGAGTTCTTCACCAAGGTTGCTCAAATAAAAGTTATACGATATGAATGGGTATTGGCTTGAGCCTGTGGACCAAGTAAAAGATTTAGGTGTAATTATAAGCAGTTATTTGAAAGTAGCTAATCAGTGTTAGGAAGCAAGGAATAAAGCTAAAAGATGCTGGGCATAATAAAATGCGCAAAGTTGTTTATAAGAGCAAGGAAGTTATAAGTAAACTGTATAATAGCTATGTTAGCATAATAATAGAGTTTGTGCACAAGTTTGGGCCCCTATTTAAAGAAAGACTTAGAATGCTAGAGAGAGGACAACGTAGAGCAACAAGGATGACTTCTGGTTTGAGGGTTAAGAGCTATAGGAGAGCGAGGTTGAAGAAGTTAAAGTGTTTTCTGAAAAAAGCCGAGTTCACAGAGTTACAAATACAAGTCTACAAAAATATTTACCTTAATTAATGATCGCAGAGTATCACGGACTCTCGTTGCAGGGGGTTCACTTGCCTTGGAGCTCGTGTAGCCTGAAAGGGCAGTATTTTTGTCTGCCTGGAGCGACGGCATATGCCCTTTGTGGTGAGGTCCGCTCTCAGAAACAAAAACCAAAAAAAAAAAATTGATAATGAGTAGAGATCAATAAATTCTTCGTAGTAGAGCACGGACGGGACACCAGGGGCATAGTTAAAAAATTAAGAAGAAAGCATGCCATCTTGATATAAGAAGCATTCATCAGTAATAGGGATTGTTAAATTTTGTAATGTTTACCACAGGATGTTGTTGAGTGGAACTCGATTGCAACATTTAAGAAAGATTGATAGTATATGGAGTGGTCTTGGGTTATCGTGTAGTGAATTTGACTAGCCAAATGCGGTTTATGTACGAATAGTTTTTAAGTTAATTGCATTTTACTATAAAGTTATTAAAGCTGTAGTGTGGTTAGGCATGTATTTAGTTTTTAGTTTTTTTTCCTCTTTTTAGTTGTAGACTTGTTTACTATGCAATGTAAGTTATTGACAAGCCCTAGGGTGCTGTGATATTTCCTTGCATGCTTTAAACTTTGTGTATAATACGTAAGTTATTACAATCCTAGCTGCGGTGTGGATTTGCATGAGCCTGTTTTAGACTTTGTGTATAATACGTAAGTTATGAACAAGCCTGGTGCTTTGTGAATTTGCGATGAAATGTCTGTTGGTTTGACTGGCAGTCTCGATATTCCATGGGTTTCTCACTGTCTTTTTATTTCTAATGTTTCTAAATGTTATTCTTGCCACCCTCATGAACTCGATTTCCACAATATCAGACAACTTTTTCTTACTTTCTTCTACCAAACTTTGTGACTCTATTTGTAACTTCTCTTTGTCGACATTTCCCAATGAAACGTCTGTGTACAATTCAAACCTAATTCTCCTTTTTCTTAACTCCTCCATTTTAATCTTTTAACTCTTCTCTGTCTTTTTTCCTAATTATTCTACAAACTTTCTCATTAAACTTCCCATAGCTATCTTATTAGCCTGCACAAGTCACTCACACTTATAACAAATGTCCGTTCTACTATGTTGACTCACCCAATTTAGTTGTCCTACTAATGATCTGTATCTTATCTCATATCCTAGTTAATTCTTTCTTTCCTTTTTTCCCATAGGTCCGTAGATTTCATCATCATGTTTGCATCTGTTTTACATAATTTTCTTGACTCATCTAATCCTTCTTGTTTCACTTCTACTCCTATGTATTTAAATAACCCTTGCTCTGCTGTTCCTATTTTTAATTTTTCCTTGATTTTTCTTTCTTTCTTTTTTTCTTCCAATATGTCATTTCCTCCATAGAATAAATTGTCCACGTGGGTACACATTACTCCTATTAGATCATTATTTCTCTTCCAACTAAATATTGTTGGATCTAGTGAGCATTTCTCTCCTCCTACTTCTTTCATCGTTTTTACCTCTTTATTATACCAAACCTTAGCTGCTTCTTTCAATCCATAAACTGCCTTCTTTAACTTCCAAATTTTGTCTGTTCTTGTTTCTTTCGGAGATGATATATAAACTGTTCTTTCAGGTTTATCTCCTTGTAGATATGCTATCTTAATATCCATTGTTTTACATTTCCAACCATAACTTTTTGATGATATTCCTATACATATTTTAAAGTTTCAGCAGCACATGTGGATGCTTCTGTAAAATATTCTCTATCTTTTTCTTCGAAACCTCTCACCACTAACCTTGCCTTACATACCCTTCTTCCTTTCATTTTTTCTGTCACTATCCATCTAGTGGTTAATACTTTTTGACTTCTTCTATTTACAGCCTCGTACAGTTCATTTTCAACCCAGCTTTCCATCTCTTTACTTTAGCTTTTAATACCTTTTTGTCTTCAAAATTAGCTAAAAGTATGTCCTCCTCATCAGGTATACGTGCAATGTTTTACCATCCTTAAAATCAATCCACGTTTTTTTTCCTGTTCGTAAATTTTCCACATTGTAACAATTATTCCAAATCTTGCTCGTAGCGTTTTTCCTATTATTTTTACCTCTATCATTTCCCCTTGGTCTTCTTTTTTTGTTTGCTCGGTCAGTACCTCTCACCTCTCTTCATAATCGGTATTCTCTCTTCTACTTGAACTTCTCTTTCTAATTCACATTCTTCTTCTTCTAGCTTTTAAAATTTTGTCTCCTCTTACTTAATTTAAACTCTTCACATCTTTTTTCTTCTTTCTCATTTTTCTTTCTCTTCCAGTTTTCTTTCTAGTTCTCCTTAATGTATCTCTATCTAACTCTCAGAAAACCATCCATGTTTCAACCACTATAGGTTTGCCGTCTATTCCCAATGATTGTTGCTGGACCTCTCCATTTTTTATCATTCTCCCTTTTATTATAAACTTCCTCTCCAATTACTACTTCCTCCACTTTATGATCTCTCACATTTTCTATTAAGGCCCTTCTCATTTTTTCACTAGCTTTTGTTTTATGTGAATCTCTCTAACCTTATGCATGGCTATCAAATTCTCTTTTAACACACTTTCTTAGTTTCCTCTTTCAAAGCTTAATGGTGTTATTGTTTATGACGGTAGGAATACCTAAATTCTTTCCAAATAATAATGGATTTGGAGCAAATCCACCTTTCATCATTAAACTATTTTTGGCAGCTAATGACCAATTTAAACATACTTCTTTTGTAACTCTTTCATCTTTTAGTTTTATCACTGAATCTTTAATAAGACCCACCATATTTTCACAAACCTCATTGCTTTCAGCCGGAGTACTCGACTGCCTTATATTAAATCTCTCAAAAAACTATTACCTCCTCGTTTTGAAATTCCAATCCGTTGTCAGACGACAACTTCTCTTCCTTTCTTTTTTATTTTTATCCAAGCACCTTGACAGTAGTGAGTATCCACCATTATCAGAAATTTGCTCCTGTACTTTATTATTATTATTAGTTTATTATTATTCTTATATTATTATTATTATTATTAATTATTATTATTATTATTATTATTATGATATTAGTATTATTATTTATGAATGATTTTAGTTAATGTATTAGTATTTATCTATTGCAGGAAAAATGCAATAGCAATTTTTATGCTCAATAAGCTAAAGTCATGTCAGGTTTTAGATTCCTTTTAAGTTAAAACATAAGGGCTTAATTACAATTTATTGAGCAATAATTCTTTTTATTTCTTTAACTGAATGATACTATAAACAAAATGAAACGTGGACTTCGGCCGGACAGACTCGAAATACATCCCTCATCTCCTGATAGGCTCCAAGACTTTTAAGCATTGCTGTACATTTCTTGAGAGTATAAAGAAAGCATCGCTTCTGATTCCGAAAGTTGTAATGGACTTTTAGCCAGTATATCAACACACATATATATTGAGTGTACTGCATGCTCTCGTTAGAAACAGTGATGCTATTAAGAAATGGGAAGATTTGTTTATCAAAACCCCAATGAAGTTGAATGGCCACGCATACAATTGATATACCCACTCATCAGAAGAAGTGATGAAACTATAATGATTATGTAAGAAATTGATAATTCTCCAGCATGATTTACACTATAGGTCTTGTTCTGCTAGAACATAGTATAGTCAAAGTATTAGGACGCTTTTATAAGCTGGATTGTCCCTCTAGTCTATTAGGGACTAGACTTTTGGCAAAATAAGAATTTATTCTCTTTGATAAACGCTAGTGGAGGCAGGCTAGAGCTCTGAAATTGCTGGTAGAAGATTCCCAGAGTTATCTCTCTAAAATAGCCTTGGCTCATGTTAAAACAGCTGATCTACCTGTCTCTTCTAACAAATATTCTGAAGCTGGAATAGTTGATTCTGACGAAGGCCCTGCAGCTTCTGGAATGTCCCAGGACATTGGAGCTGCAGCGAGACCTTGGAAATGTTTCTTTTGTGGGTCCTCCAAATTTCATTCAAGGCAGAAGTGTTCTGCTCGGGATGCCATATGTCATAAGTGTAAAATTAAGGGACACTTTTCATCGGTATGTCGTAGACCTAAGAGTGAAATATTTGCAAATCCTGGAACATCAGCAAGTGTTCCTACTGCTACACTATTGACAATTGTAGAGTCTTCTTGTTCTACTTTAGGATTAAATTCTTCTGTGGTGGAAGTGATAATTGGACATAATACTTTTAATGCTCTTTTGGATACAGGGTAGCAGTGAAAATTTTGTCTCATCAAGTGTTGTTAAAACAAGACACTGCCTTATACAAGTTTACCCTTATTGTGGTATTGAATACTTGGCTACCTCAAGGTTTCCTCAAAAAGTGGAAGGCATTTGTTATGTTGATCTGACACTAAATTCGAGAGAATATAAGAATGTGAGGATGCTAATCATGCCTGGACTGTGCCAAGACATTATTCTGGGACTCCCTTTCTTGAAGAAACATAAGTCTAATAGTTGGGGATTTGGGGGACCTTTGCCTGAAATGGAGTTTAGTTGTTTAACCTCCTTAAACATTGAACCACCTCGAATTTTTCAGAATCTAACACCAAATGTGAAGCCTATTGCTACTCCTTCTCGAAGATACAATTCATCTGATGTGAACTTCATTAAGTTTGAGATAGGGCGTTTATTAAAGGAAGAGATTATACGACCTTCTCAGAGTCCCTGGAGAGCTCAAGTACTTGTGATTACTCGTCATATTTCCCAGAAGTCGATTTTCATCGCTGGGGGAAACTCCTGTGTATCGATAAACATATCTGATGCTTTTTCCTTGCAAAATATATCGAAAACTTGTTAAGGTAACATTGCAAAAGTATTCTGTAACTTCTGTTATACGATTTAACGTCAGCAATCACTATGGTCCACTTGCATTCAGATGATAAGAAAATACACTTCAGCATTATAAGCCTGTGAAGTGATGAATTTAATAGGCTCAAGCTTTGGACCTAACCAAGGTGTTGATGCTTTCCAGAGAGTGATGGATACTTTTATTGACAAGTATGATTTAAGGGACAT
>JABUQX010001409.1:0-5000 GCA_015478945.1 Trachelipus rathkii
ATATATATATATAATATATTTATTAATATTATATATAATATTTATTAATATTTATATATTATATATTATATATATATTAATAATTAATATATAATATTAATTTATAATATAATATATATTATATAATATATAATAATTTATAAATTATATTTTATTAAAATATTAATTTTTTAATTAAATAATATATTTTTAATATATATATATATATAATATATATAGCGTATATATATATTATATATTTTATATTATATATATTATATATATATAATATTAATATATAATTATATATATTATTATACTATATTAATATATAATATATTAATTTAATTATTATATAATTTATAATATAATATATTAATTATTTATAATTATATATATATATATATATATATATATATAATATAATATATATATATTAATATTAATATATATATATATATATATATATATTTAATATATTATATAATATATATATTATATATATATATATATATAAAATATATATAATTATCATTATATATAATATAATTTAATATATTTTGGGAGTCTAATAGGGTGATCAGGTTATCGATAAATTTATTCTTAAAGTGAGTTCATAGTAGGTCGTATTCCTTCAATAATTTTAACACCTATACTATAGCTGGTAGTGTGATTCAACTACTATCATAATACAGGATGTCAACAACTCACTTGTTATTAATTCATTATAATATTTATTATTATTATATTAGTATTTTAATTAATTATTATTATTATTATTATTATTATTATATTTATATAATTATTATTATATTATTATGATCATGTATTATCATATTCATTATATTCTGTATTATCATATTATTTATTATGGTTATAAATATATATTTATATATGTATTTCTATTATTTATCATTATTTATTATTATTTAATTATTTATATAATCTATATATCTATAATAATTATTTATATTTAATTTATTTATTATTATTTATTATATTATATTTAATATTTAATTTATTATTATATTATCATTATTTATATTAATTTAATTTAATTATTATTACTTTATTTTATTTATTATATTAATTATTATTATTGGGTTAACTGATAAATATATATTAATTATTTATTATTATTGTTATATTTATTTATTATATTAATTAATTTATTATTTATATTAATTTAAATTTATATTATACTTAATTATTATTATTATTATTATTATATTGAGTAATAATTTTTTATTATTATTATTGATATATTAATATAAATTATATATTATATATATTTATTAATTATTATTATTATTATTATTTATATTATTATTTAATTATTATATCTTGTATTATCTCTAATATATATAGAGGTATAAGTATGGGATTGCATTATTAAGTTTATTTGCATAAATAAATTAAGTTTATGATTAATTATTTGTGATTTTGTTTAAATTATAGAGAGTTTTTATATTTTTATAAATCTTATATGAAAATTCGTATCATAATTTTGATTTTCAAACAATTGATATTATATAGTATAGAAGATTATGATATACAATTTATATTATTTTCAAAAATTTATTGTCTCATATATTATATTGGGTACTTACATTACGATTTAGACATTCTTGCAATTTATGACTAAAGAAAAGTTACAGATCATTGATTATTTATTAACCATAAAGGTTAATTGAGTGAATAATGTTATTTATTATGGATGATATTAATTTTAAATTGCTCTATAGTGTGATTACAATGCTTGATGAATAGAAAATTATAAAATAGTTCTTATAGTAAAAGATTAATATTGATATTTATGATTGTGGTTTAGTATACTGGTTCTGTGTTTGATTATATATAAAGATAAAGTGTGGTATATTAGAGATAGAATATCTAATGATAAGGTCAGATGAAATTCAATGTAAATAACAACAATAATTATAGTAATATATTAGTCAGGATGAATCTATCATATTTAATTGTATAATAATTTTTTTTTTTCTATATAAAATATAATATAATAAATAGGTACTAAAAATTAGAGGCCAATAAAAGGTACTAAAAATACATGTTCTGTTTGTTAAGGAAATAATTAAATTAAAATAATTAACTAAATTGAATAACTAAATAATAAGTGAAAATATGAAAATATTAATATAGCATCAATACTCTATATATATGAGTATTTATTTCAAATGGTCGGTCTTGAAATTTTGATAATGGTATACTTATTATATATATTATATATATAACTATCTATAATTGATGTGAATCCTCCATAAATTTAATATATATATAATTCATTAGATGAATTGTTTATGATCTGTGGATAAAATAAATATAAATTTGCTTGTTTAGTATAACTAAATATATTATAAAGTATTAATCTAAATGGAGAGATAATATGTAATCAGCATTCAATTATCTCTACTTAAATGATATTTATCACAGGTTTTTAAAGTAATTGGTAGAGTTATTTCTTTTGTTGAATAATATATACTTCACTATCAAATTAATCAATAAACGCTCACATCGTTAAGTAAGTTGATCGACAGAAATCTCAGCGAGCATTGTTTAGGGTTCAATACAGTCCTAGGATCCTAGGTAATCAAATACCTAAGAGAAGTTATCCCTTCCTTGAATATAGAGCTTGCCCGTCAGGTGTGAATTTTAAAAATACCTAAACATGTTGAAATTGAATAACAATAATAAGACATGGAAATATGATTAAAAACTGAGTAGATTTGTAGTAGCAAAATATTCTTTATGTAATTCTTGTGTGGATGAGTTATAATAATACATGATAAAATTAATCTAATCTATTTAAAAATAATTTAAACTAGTACGTGAGAAGATCTTATAAAATATAATAATTATTGAAAATTGTTCTGTAAATTATTTTAATATTATTTCGCATTTAGAACTTTCAACTGTCAATATGCCTTTAAATATTAGATATCATTCTCTAACTAGCTATTCTTTTTTTTCAGTCATTTGCCTCATCTTATGTGATTGGTGAATAATATACCTAATTCTTACTAGTAGTTTCTTCTCTTCATCTTCTCTTGTGTATTTTATCTTCCATATAATCTTTTACCCTAAATACTTACATACATAATAATGTAAAATAGGAACTATGATTTTCTATAAATCATTGTTTACTCAAATGTTTTTTATAGTCTTAAGCAATCATTATTCGCAGCATTTTCAATTCTATCATTTATTACTGTACATATTTTTTATTTTTAGGATTCTTTATAAGTCTATACTAGTAGGTTATGGGTGATTTTAACCCTACTTATTCATTTTTATTAATCTTATTCTTTCGTCACTTACCTCATATTACTTCGTGTGTATATTCTAGCATGTTTTGTACCTCGTAATATGCTCTCTCTTCGTATACTCAGCTACTTCCATAATCTCATTTTCTTTTCACCCACTTGACTCTCCAACCTTTTTCACCGTACTACAGTGTTTGTCTCCCTATACAACTCCAGTTATTGAGAGTCGGCCAAATATTCTTTTCAAGGTGTGTGGTTGTGAGCGTGAGTGTCAGAACTTTTCTAATTATTCTTTGTGTAACCACGCTTCTATTCCTATCGCGTTGCGAAATGTGTGTGTGCATAGTACATAACATTCGTTCAACACATACCCTTCGTACTTCCAACTGTATCTCTCACGACTCCTCTCTGATACTGCGGTGTGAATGTCTACCTCAGAACTCACAGAAATCTCTCTGACTCTCTCTGAGGCACTGATTAAGCGCTCAAGACTACTGCTCGATTTTATTATCGCGCGCGATCTATAATACGTTTTCTCGCGCTTGCTAGAGTAGACTTTCATTGTTAATGGGTTAATGGTATGATTGAGGTATAAGTCATTTTTGCATATATTATATTCTTACTGCTATCGCATAACACTCACCTTTGTAAGTGTTTCAAATTTTGCATTCGAGTCTAGTGTAAATAATTGCTGATAGCAGTATGTGTATATTACTGTATCCAAACTAATAATAGTGAGGAGTGGTGTGATGATCCGTGATTTCAACCCACTCTTTGTAGTATTAAAGAATTTAGAAGCTAAAACGGTGTGCCATATCATGAATTTTGTAATTTTTTCACGCGCTTATTTAAAACTTTTTGAGAATGTACACATATAATTCTTGTTCAATCGTTTCATACTCTCGTCATTATACTCTGTTCTTGTTGCTTTTATGAACAGTATATTGTTTTTTTACTATCAAAGATGGCTATAAATGGTAGTTATGTCTAATAGGTTTAGTAAAAAGAAAATTGAAATTTAAACTAATAATTAAAATGTGTATCTCTTCATACACTAAAAATTAACCTCTCGTATATATATAATATATTGACATTCTATCACCTAACTAGTATATATATTAATATATATATATCGCCCTCTATATATGTAACTACTCACAAGAGGTGCTTGTATTTACCTCTATCATGTGAATTGGTGATAATATTAGGAGATTACTGCAGGATCACTCGAGTTAATTAGGTGTAACCATTATTAATTATATATATTATATAGTCTCTATTTTTATTTTATATCAGCCACATTGGTTTTGTTGTGGAATATTCCTTTGCCTTCTTTAATTTTATTCCCGACGGCAATGTTTAAATCTCCTCACTATTATTTTAAGTTCCCTATTAGCTCAGTCTATAGCGCCCCACTGAGGGAATTATGCGTTAGGAAAGCCTTTATAGTTCAGGGGAGGTTTACTTTTCACATTTTATTTAATATTTTTATTTTTATTATGTAATTTTTTATTTATATTATCTTTATTATTATTTTTTTTATTTATTTTTATTTATTGACCTTACTCCTTTTGAATAAGGGCATTTGAGCCCGTGTTTGAGATGATGGTATCAATGTAAAAAATATAAAAGTAATATATATATATATATATATATATATAATTATTATATAATTTATTATATTATATTATTATATATTATTATATTATATTATTATTATATTAATATATATTATAATAT
>JABUQX010001409.1:10000-17829 GCA_015478945.1 Trachelipus rathkii
ACTTAACTCGCTCAAAATATATATACATGTGGGAGGTTTGTGAAGAGCTAAAAGATAACAAAATCCACTCCCAACAATACGATAATAAAAGATATATGAATTTAAGCATATGATATATTTTAACTAGATATATACATTGGAATTATACTTAAAATCCAATGTATTACGACTATGTACATGAGTTCCAACAACTCAGGATCAGACTCAAGAGTGGAAACCAAACGCTTCCAAATATTATTCGTGCAATGAAGTTACAGGAGGAATTAGAAATTGAGACTCAATCACGACAAAATATACTATACTTAGCTGAAGATTTCGGAGAATGGTTTCTGGTGATGATCATGAAAATCCAAACATAAAGTTGGACTCAGACAAACCACAGGAAAGGTAAGATTCAGAAGGAATCCCCAATATGAAACAGCTCCAAAATACAGATATTAGCACGAAGTAAGATTCAGAATGAATCCCAAAATATAAACAAACAGCCAAAAAACAAACAAAAAACAAACCCTGTCAAAAGTAAATAATAACTGGGTATTACTACATTTGATTACACTTTATCTCCATTTATAGCAATATAGTTTCATATAATTTTATAGGTATTTTATTGAACTCACCCTTTAGATTTCCAAGAGGGGTTTGTTCAATTTGGTCAATATTTGCTGGTCCAATAAGATAGTAAACTGCAAACAATAACGTTTAGTTTACTACTATTTTCCAACACATAATATTCATAGTTTTTTTATATTTATAAGATTTACATAGATTACTTTAGTTTTATCATTACACACTAACCTGGAAAATCTGGATAATCTAACTTCCAGGTCTTCAAAGTACCTCGAGTATGTTATGAATTGTTTTGTACAATATATCATGTACTCTTTAATAACTTTTTACAAATTGTTTAGTTTATAATATTATCAACAAGACATATTCCATAATTATATCAACAACTAAAAAGAAAGAAACATAATTATAACATCGATAAATCTTATACGGTTTGTTAATAAATAAATCCATAATTTATACTATAATAAAATCATCGTCCAGGCTGGATCGCAGTGTCCAGACTGGATCAATGAGTAATCTTAAACCTATGAATAAACATTACTAAGGGTTACTTCAGTTGTCAATGACACAACTATGCACGAACAACATCTCCCTTATATCCTCCCCCGCTAAATCTAAACCCCCACCTCAATTTTCCACGTCGTTCAGAGAAAGACGGGAGTGAAGAGACCAAGAGCATAGAACAGCGTAGAGAAGGACAACCAGGACTCTTAAAAAGATAAACTATAATTAATTTTTTTACAACAATTATTATATATATACAAATTTTTATAATCTCTGTGCCTTAGACAGGGACGAAAGACGAGCAGCAGATTCTTTCTCTTCGTTGAACTCCTGCATCAATAGTACAGAAGTCTTTTGCTGTTGCTGCTCAGTCATTCCATTCCAGTGAATCTGCTCTATCATCCAGCGTAAGCCTGTACGCAGTACAACCTTAACGCTGGGATCCAGAGCAGACTCATAGTCACTGGATACATTGGAAGGGCAAATACAAGAAGGATGTTGAGGACACGAAGGCACAGGCTGAGATTCACTTGGTGGATAATTTGACTGGGGAGGAGGAATATAAGGACCACTATGTTCCTGTACATTCCTTGGAGGAAAATAATTACTCTGTTGGAAATAATTTGATGGAAAAGACGTTTGTGACGGGACTGGGTGTACATAAGGGTAATCTTCGGGAATAGTTTCTGCGGGATTTTCATAATTACCAGTATGAGATCGAGAATGAGAAGGCATCATATAATCTTGATCCATCCGATCAGTGGAATACGAAGGAATGGTCATTAAGGGTCTAGGTCGCCTCTTTTGTCTTATTTGAGGACGAGTTGATTGAGAATTGTAAGGAATGGTTCTCACAGTGATTTTATTAATTTTAAATAGATTCCCAACTCTATTCATTAAAGCTTCTAAAAACAGACGATTGGGATGTAATCCATCTGGTAACAAAGGGGAATTTAAGGTTAGGGTCTCTTTATTGAGATACTTGCTATGAGGGGTGACTTTAAGTACTCCGCCTTTAGCAATGCTTTTATGATGGAAATCAAAGATGTCGGTTCCTCGGACGATGTTTTTCTCCGGCCATTGGTATTTGGTGTCCATAAGCGACTCGAACAGATGATATGTATGGATGGAATGCTCCCGCATCCTTTCGGGTGAGAATACAGGATCACCGAGGGTATATTGTGCATCAGGGCCCCATTCACGGAGGATACGCTTTTGGTTAAAGGCGTGTAGATCTTGTATAGGGGGAACATATAAATAAACCTTAGCTTGGCCGTTTATCTTTTTCACAGACTCGGTGATTTTGGTCATGATCCCGGGAATAGCATCCACGGACAGATCATCCACGGGTTCAAAGATAGTTGCAGTATTTTGGCCCCAATCCTGTATCTCCCTTCGTTTCCAAGCCATCGTTGTCAGGGACCATATGACGATGGTCTTTACATCTGGGGTCATTAGTGCCTGAACCCTTGGTAGGCAAGCTGGTATTTTCCGGCCTGAAGCGTAATCTGCTTTAATGGAAATACCATGCTTCAGTCGTAGGAATTTCTTCTGATTCTTAAAAAGAGAAACTTCAGAAGAACCCACAGCGAGTAGTAATGGCATCATGAGTGGTTGACTCGTCCGTATACTCTGGGATACCGACAGAGATTTTTACTTCGGCTAAATCGATTCTGAAAAGCATAATATATCCGTCAGTAATAGAGTCATGATAGAATTTCTAATAAAGAATAAAAATGCACAAATATATTCTATTCTAAGGTATTATTTTCAACAATCAGTCAGGAGGTAAAAATGGATTAGAGTAAACTAACTCATTTTCCCTTCTCAACTTTCTCAAAGTGGACCCACAATGTTTAAAAACGGTCCCACTATAAACTCTGAGAAACTGACTAATTATTTTAAAAAAAAAGAAAGGGAAGCAATTACTGAATTCCAATATAGAATTTAAAATTTGACTTTAGAAGAGTGGGACAATTTTTTCAGTGGTTGTCAAAATAACTTTATTTAGCGTATTGGGATGATCTCCTTTTCACATAGTAAAGAAGAAGGGATCATCAACAACACTTAATTCATTGAAAAACCAACATACCTCCGCAAACCATGAAGCTTTATTTAAAAATCATGTCATACTATATTTTTTTTAAATAAAAACAATATGAGGAAGTCTTTTTCTTTATTCTTTTTATTTTATTTTTAACCATAATTACGCTCTCCACTGGGTCCTATGATTTAGAAGATGAAGATTCCGCTCATCCAGGCTATATGCATCTGTTATGATAACGGCTAAATTTCTCTCCTCAGGAACCAGGAAAATCTGTAAAATAGTGTTTAAAGCTCCCCCACTCCACAACCTGTCATGAAACATGACAAGCTCGTTGGAGCGGAGGAACCGGTAGATATATATGTACAATTGCACATATATATATATATATATATATCATATATATATATATATATATATATATATATATATATATATATATATATATATATATATATATATATATATATATATATATATATATATATATATATATATATTTTTCTCAGAGGCATGCGGTTTTCAATGAATATATATACCATAGGTATATATTTTTAGGGAAAATTTATTTATACAGTATAAATATACACCGTATTAACCATTTCTGATTCAAAACTTTAGGTAAATCAATCACACAAGATTTTATTATTTAGATAGTAAATTTTTAAATTAGTCTGTACTCATACACGAAGAATCCATACACACAAGAGATCAATTAGGCAAGAACATTTACTCTAGGAGGGATATTCGTCTCAACATGTGAAAATTTTGACGATCATACATACTAGTAAGCATTCATCCAAGACCACTTCCATATAGGAAAATGTTTATAGTTTTAAACCCATAGTTCAGAAGGAAGTATATTAAGAAATTAAAAAGGTAGAAATAATACTCCTTTTTATTATGTAACTTATCTGGTTCATAGTTTAAGATAAGTTATTTTGCTCAGTATATTAGCTTTTTTCAATCAGTAGGTGAACAACAGAACTTTTAGTAAATTAAATTGCAGAGGAATTTTTCAAACAGATGAAACAAAGCTAACAAATTCTCTGGGCTTATTTATTTCATCTCAGGGAAAGATCAACTTGTCAATTTATAACACAGAGAAGGTTATAAAAGACTGGTACGTCTCCTGTGACGGACATATTCTATGGGAGTAGACATTACATTCGGGAAATTGGGAACCAATCCTCTACTCCTAGTACGGGGAGGAACATTCAATTGCATTTCCTCCAAGATTTCGTTATCTATATGGACCAAAGTCAAGTTACTATTATCCAAGTGGACATTAGTGGGATCACCAAATACCTCTCCCACTATTTGAAAAGGGGGGATTCTAGTCTCCGAGACAGGTGAAGAAACCCTTTCAGCCGACGGGAACATATTAAAAGAATTACTATTTGGTGGGCTGAAACCATAAAATTCAGTCTTTTGAGAGTTGGAAGAACTATCGAGGTCAAAAGGATTTGACCCATCCTCCGGCAAATCCCCCACAACAGTTCTCTCCGACAGATCCATAAGATCATTAGAAGATACTGAGAGGGAATAGTTAGGTCGATCTAGAAAAAAGGACGGTGGCTCCGATAGACTTAACTCATTTGACTCAAGATTATTACCTTCCAAACGCTGTGCTTGAGAATTTAGAAGATCTTCAGTATTATTGGTTAACCTTTCAGGAGAAAGGATAGAGGGGTATTTAAATTTAATAGGGTATTCTTGGGAATACATATCAAAATAATCTAAAACAGGGGTAAGTATTTCTTCATGGTTGACCTCCAGGGTACCACCATGGGGATTAGGAGAACTAGTAGGAATATTTATCAAATCTATCTCGGATAAACTAGAATCGGAATCTATTTCAGGTAAACTAGAATAGGTAGAATTTGATTCATCCGAAGAATGGATAGGGGAAATAGGAATTACGTGAGGAGGGAGCAAAAATTTAACCTCTTTGGGACCGAAAGATTTTAAAGACTCTGAAAATAACTGAGGAACTACCTCCTCCATACTTATATTAAGATTTTGTTGACTTTGGTCCCAAGAATTTGGTTCTATTACAGGAGTTAAATCTGGCAGTTGAAAGTATTCACTTACCGAGATAGGATTGAAGGTTAAGAATCCCTCAAAGTCAGCTTCCTCCTCCAGGGAATCATCGCTATTAGTGAACAATGAAGTATCAGCGATGGACTCTGACTCATAAGAATTAGCAGAATCAGTCTCAGACTCAAGGTCGCTGGATTCAGGAGAATTTTCATCCTCCCCATCCAACAAGCTTTCCTCGTCCGAGAAAAATGCATCACTAATTTCCTTATTTCTAGTAAGTGGGAGAAATGGACTTTTTGAGTTCTACTGGGGGGGATTAGTAGGGAAAAATGGACTTTTTGAGTTCTACTGGGGGGATTAGTATTTCTCTGTATGACATATGACACCCTATTCGGGTTCACGTCAACAACGGTAAACGGCCCTTCCCACTTATGATGAAATTTAAGAGCAGTACTTGGCCCAGTTCGTATTACTTTACGAGCTACTTTTTGACCAACCTTGAAAGGTTTAAAGTTGACACTGCCCTCTTTCCAATATTGGGGAAAAGTATGCACTGGAGCATGGGATTTTTGTAATAAATAATCAGAAGGTGACATGTCCAATGCACTATGATAAGTATTATTATAAATTAATATGGAGGAAGACAATTCTTCATCCCAAGTAGCGGGTTGTTCCAGAACTAAACATTTCAGTAGTTGAATTAAACTCCGGTTAAATCGCTCTGAGACACCGTTACTCGAGGGATGAAGGGGAGATATTCTCACATGTTTAATGTTGTGTTTTTGTAACACCTGTTGGAATACCTGGGAAGTAAATTCAGTTCCATTATCAGTTAATATACGATTTGGAACTTTAGGAAGGAAAGGGAGAACTTGGTGTTCCAGTTTCCGAGATACGGTCAAGCTGGACTTGTCGGCAATGGGGACTACAGACACCCATTTGGAATAATGATCAATAAAGATCATGCAATATTTATTTCCCTTAAAAGTTTTAGGGAATTGAATCAAATCCATGGCACATAAATCGAAGGGATAGTTGGCCAAGATTTTCAACATGGGTGGAGTTATATTGGAAGAAAAATTCTTCTGCATCTGGCAAACAGGGCAACACCGCACTACATCTGAAATTACCTGGTTGACCCTAGGATGCCAAAAATGCTTATATACCAACTGAAGCAGCTTGTTCCGACCTATATGGGCACAGGATACATGGAGACCAAGAACTATGTGCATTAACAGGTCCAAAGAAATCACATATAACAGATTCCCGGACTGAGTTCTGTAATACAAGATGTCATTTTCTAAGACCATTTGCTTAGAATGACTTTTGTATTGTTTAGGTACTTGTTGCCAATTTACACCGTTATCGTTTTTCTTAAAACCCTTTAATAAATATCGAAGAGTACGATCATTATTTTGGTCGTATATAACATCAGTATCATTAATGTTAGTATTAACTACCGATATGTTTTTTACTTGTATAGTGGAAGACTTCAAGTCGGACTGGGTGCAAGTTGAAATGCCATTGGCTACCACAGTCAATTTTTTCCCTTGAAGATGAATTAATTGTTTTCGGGACATGTCAGGTAATAAATGATTATCCCTAAGAGCACAAGTACCAAGTATTAATGGGTTGTCTACCATGTATTCCTGGGGAACTATGAAAAAGGCTGAAGGATGAGTTTCAAAACCCATATTAAACCTCAGGATTAGGTTTACATAATGAACAATGGGAATCCTTTCTTTGTTTCCGAAACCACTAATAGCCTTCACTCCTATGTCTTCGGAAGTTAAAAGCTCTTTGGAATTCCCTAGGAAAGGAATAATCTCGGAGCTTATTAAGTTTACTCCAGCCCCACTGTCTACAAGGCAATCGTAAATGGGAGCATCATGATCATCTAACTTGACACAGACGACCAAAGGTTCTATATCGGCCTGGCACAAGTTAATGGCAACGACCATGTCTTCACTAGCATAGGAACAAGGTTTATACGAAAATTTATTCAGGTGACTCTTTCCATCATGTTTAAAAGAAAGGTCATCTAGGTTTTTCACAGAGTCATTACCAAGGTCCTTTTCCACAGATTGACTCATATCTGCGGGGACTATTCGTTTAACTGATTTTCAGGACGAGATTCAGCAAACCCCCCTTTGCAACGACCTTCATAGTGAGATACATTGCAGTATTCACACGGGTCCAGAAATAGGCGTTGGGGAAGCGGCTTCTCAGTTGGTTTGGCCGATGTTACATTTTTCTGGGCTTCGGGGGAATAGGATCTCGAATATACTTTCTTTATAGCTCCTTGAAGGTATTCTTTAGGAGGAGTTCGATCAGAATTACTGGATCTTGGAGGGGTGCGTTGAGTACACCTCATTCCCGCATGGGGACCTTTACAAAAGGGACATACTACTTTTCAGTTATTTACGGGAGATCGATGAGTGGGAGTTCCTAGCTCGCATTCGGTATTTATAGTAGTTGTGCCGTTTTCATTGGCCAAGTAGGGTACTCACTCAGGTAACTTATGCAATCCTGCATTTCGTGTCTCTCTTCTACACACCAATATCACAGAGGAGATTTCCTTCCGATCCTTTGCGGAGTACTCCGGACACGAACCACTTTTCGAGTTCGGTTGCGAGTAGTAGGAGCCCTGGAACGGTCCTCGTTCCGG
>JABUQX010001410.1:0-10000 GCA_015478945.1 Trachelipus rathkii
GAGCTGAGGTTAAAAACATCTATTAATGGATTGCCGTGAACTTAGGAGGAAGCAGTTGACTCGTGCCAATAGCCGATTCTTCGTTTTCACTATTCTTCATTACTCTGGTCATTTATGTCTTTTTGGATTTAGGATGTGAGTCAGATCATTGTTATTCACCTAAATAAACAATTGACATTACAAAATGTTTTTCTTTCCGGTTTTAAAGTTTCTATTACAAGAAGACTTGGCATATACCATAAATTGGCTGCCTGTGTGTTATATATTCTCGTAACCTCGATTAGCTTTATGAGAGCGAAAGAGAGAATTCTGATATTAGATTCCACATTGGCAATGAAGTGAGAGTTAAGTATGTTGTTCTCTAAAGTAATCTTAGATAAAAGATGATCATGCGAGTGAATTGCAATTCAGGCTTAAGGTCAGATTTCAGTTTATGTATAGGAATCAGAGCTGGTCTTCCTTTATATTTTATGTGATAATATTTTTGGATCATTTGTTTTGCGTGCTTCAACACTGAGGGAAAGTGGCTAGTAGAGTATGATCTCTCGGTGATTTTGATAAACATCTAGAGAATATAGTTGAAAGTCGGGAGTAGCGAAGGCCGCCGGCGGGTGGGTTCAGGCACACGTAATAATATTAGCCCATACTGAAATCTTTTATCGGCTCTTTTTTTTTCACACAACGTCTCGGTGAGGTAGAAGTGGCATGCAACGAATGTACGCGGTCGACGGAAGTGCCGCGTTACACACCGCCCTTTACCATCGAATAACAGTTTCCTTTAGGTCACGTCAGATGAGTCCCTAGTGTTGAATATATATACCGCATATCATTAAATATGTAATATTCAGTTTATAGCTTATGGTAACAAAGACATCAGAGACTTCTGTAAGATTGTGTAAAACAAAATGTACCGTAAAAAATAATGTAAAAAATATGTAAGAGAAAGGTTAAAAATGAAAACTAAGATAAATTCTGTATACCATAGAAAATTTGTTTTATTGAAAGTATTATGGAAATTTATTAGTTACGTCATGATTGAAAAACGAGAAACAATATTTATAAAGATATATATATAGAGATGATGTATATATAATAGCATAAAATCAAACCAAACTATGAGTAAATATTAATAGAAGAGGTGGCAATAATAAGATTGAGATTTTAACATGAAAATAAAATAATGATATTTATGATATAGTATGTTTTTATTATGTAGAGATATTTTTGGCAAGAGCCAGAAAGATTTGT
Organism: Trachelipus rathkii; assembly: GCA_015478945.1. Classification (NCBI taxonomy): domain Eukaryota; kingdom Metazoa; phylum Arthropoda; class Malacostraca; order Isopoda; family Trachelipodidae; genus Trachelipus; species Trachelipus rathkii. The sequence continues at coordinate 1,249 of JABUQX010001410.1, forward strand.
TAGTATATAGGAGATTCCAAAGGTGAATGGAGTTAGCGCTACTATTATCGTTATTGAATTGAGAAATAGCACCGCTTATTATTGACTTCGATATCGATAAGAGTATTATACCTTAGCTAATATAAATTATGAATTGTAAAACACCCTTTACTCGTGCAAACACTAGCATAGAGTGTAAGAATGGTAAATACTGAGGAAAACCTTTTTCATTCTTATGTCAACTCCAGCTCACTGTACGTGCACGCTTCGATTTACTCACTACGTAGGCCAGGATCTTGCCGCACAGTGGTCTACGATAGAATAACAACTGCGTGAACCATGATAGATCTGTGATATCGAATATATATATAAATCAAATTATAGTAGATTATATATGTAAGGATAGCAGAATAAGATTATTAATAGTATGATTAGTAATATTGGGTGATACATTATATGAATTATTCACTGAAACCTTTGATTATATATATATATGTACATTATATATATATATATATATATATACTAATATACAGTATATATATATACCTATATTTACTATTAACGATATTAACATAGCTTACCACTTTAGTGTGCATAGTATAAAGCCTGAATAGTCAGTTATATCCTACAATCTATATAAGGAAATAGTCATAAATACTAAGTCATATATATTCCAATTTATATTAATAGTTATAGCGTAAGAATCGACCAGCAAGGTACTCATCAATCAGTCCCAGTATAAGTGCCTATAAGATAAAAATAACGTCAATATTTGAGTGAGCATAGGATTGGAATAGGTACTGTATATATGTAATATAGAGAATAGTATTGATAATTTAAATAATGAATATAACAGTGATTATGTATTGTGATCCGATGTTCCAACAACCTAAATGAGGAGCGGTGTCAAAAGAGGCTCGATTTATTAGTAGGACAGAAAGGGGGAGTGGACACGTGTTGGGTTCGCAAATACCACATAAGGCTCGAGTAAGGTGGAGGGGCCAAAGAGAGAAAACTTCGGGTGGATTTCTCAGACAGACGAAGCTGCAAATAATCTTTCAAATGGAAGTACTTAGAAAGCGAGGTGTTGTACCCGAAGAGAAACAACATTGGGCCAACTAACATTTCATCTTCCCAGAGTTGGGGAGGGAAAGGTAGTAGGGAAATAAAGTCCTGAACGCTCCGGTCGTTGTCCGCCTACATCCGGGCGGTTATATGCCAGAGAAGCCAGTTGTGTCGGCGTGACTCTACTCCATATCGAGTGTTCGGGTGCCGTCGGTCTACCCCATTTATTGGAAGTAACTCATTAGTTTAAAAAAAATGATTAATAATGGTTTAGACCATTGTGATACTGCTTAAATGCAAAGTTTTCCGGTCTTTTTAGTTTGTTAAGTTTTGAGCCTCAGATGTGTATGAATAACTCACTGTAAGTTAAACATAGGAGCATGGACGCCACCCTAGGGTGGCTTTGTAGATTTCAGACATGTTTTGGTGGTTAGTTCAGTGTTATGGGTTAATTAGGAGTTTGACACATGGGAAATGTACTCAAGTCTCTAAAGATTTCTATCTAAATGATTAGAAATTGACTTGTGATGCAATAAGCACTTTAATCGTGAAATTGAGGAAAAGTGGGCACAATCATTGTATTATATAATTTTTTAAAAAAAATATTTTAATCTTCGCCCATGTAAGAAAATTATTTTTGTAGTATAAAAGTAGTTTTGTCTCTGAGGCGTCACACTAAAACTTTAACGATAACTAAATTGAAGCATTTTTAATATACTATTAGAGTAAAAACCTTTTGATAAATGTGTATCCTTCATAAACATGGTATCAAAAAAATTCTCTGACGTTATTGGTTTTTTTTTCACTTGATAAAATTAATAAGACGTGTATAATTTAACTATGTGATTAAAATATATTATAGTTCATGAAGAGGGAAATTATGAGAGAGGGAGGCCGTCTGCAGAGGAATACTGAATCTGTGAACTTGTTATGCTGCTCATAGAATTTATATGTCCAAATTATATGTGGATATATTGAAGAATGACGTTGTTGAAAAGGCAAAGTTTGCAGGATGATACCAAAGGTGCCTACCTTTAGTAAGTGTGATAGATGAACATAAGTGCATTAATGGAGGTACATATGTTTGGAAGAACGAAATTATAAAAGTCTGTACACGAATGGACTATACCATAAAGTTGGGCCTTACCTTAGTAAGGGGCGATAAATAAATGATCGCAACTGTGGTAGGTGTAATACAAAGGATCAAAAAAGTAGAGTCTTATTTGAAAGATAAATCATTCTTAGAGATGGGAAGATCAAGTATAAGATATATTATGCTAATATGGTTTAATATGTAAAAGAGTGTACCACGGTTATATTTTTAACAACGGACACGTGATTTATCCTTCTGCCCCTATATATAAGGATGGATCTATAAAAATTTTAACGAGGACGGAATTATGAATAATGAAAAATGTGGAAAATAGGTCTCGAGAGAGTAAGTGATTAATTAGATGTGTGTCAAGGATGCAAAAATTAATGGATATGAGCTATATTGATTACTCAAGGGAAGGATCCGAGATTTCGTTATTATTTCTGAGAATAGTAAAGCTAAAGTCACCGTTGATTGCGTTGGGAGGAAGCAAGGAGAGACTATAAGTGTGGATTAAGATTTTTATTTTTGGCCTATAATAAAAGTCTGACGGAAGTCATTCTGGCGCCCAGGGAGATTGTTTCAATCTGTCGAACAACTTATAAAGTAAGCTGTATAATATCTATGTTATAACGGAACTGATACCCAGTATTAGAGTATAATTTGTGATAACATCACAAAGTTATGGATACCCTTTTATTTAAGAATTTAACATCGAACAGACTTCTATAGCTTTGGAAGAAGTGATAGTGCAATGTTGAGCAACGGAAGAGAGATTAATTCCATACTTAGAACTTTTCTGACGGTAAAAGTAGTGGACTATAAGCACGGAGGAACAGCTTAAGGAGGATAGCAGAATATATAGTTCGTGCTAGGATAAACTTCTCTATATAGAATAGAGTTAAAGAGACATGATTAAAGTTTCGGAGAAGGCAAAAATATAATGTTTTTTTCAAAGTCAACATCGTTTTTTTTCGTTTTTTTTTCGAGATTTAATTTATTTTTTCGTTTTTTTCAGAAATTAAAGTCATTTGTATCTTCTCATGCTTAGTCCGTCTTTTTGTAAATAGAAAGTGTTCGTGAATATGGAATATATGTTTTCATCTTTAGTCACTTTTCACATGTGTTTCAAAGATATAGGGAGAGATAATATCCTGAAAATAGTAATAAAGAAAATTTGATTCACCATTATTATGATTTAAATATATTGCAAGAACTATACCATTTTTTTATTTTTATTATATTTATTTATTATACTTCTTATATTATGTATGTAGTTCCTATTTTACATTTAACAATATTATATTAGTATGGATTGTTAGACCTCTGCAAGAGTCATGCTAGTTTATAGTAGTCTTCTATAACTTATATCATAATTTTATCTAATGGTTATTTATTACCATTAGTATACATATTATAAATACATTAATATTTATATAATATATAATTTACTTTTTAAAACATTTAAAATGTAATATTATTATAATATATTTTAATATAATGAAATTGAGAGTACTTGAGAGTGAAAAATCACGTGCAAAAAAGATTGAGGCTGGATATCAAGGGAGGTGCACACAATGATGTAAATACAATATAGCTGATGTAAATTTAAAGAAATTTATGAGCTCCGGAAAATAGATCTCCGAGGCTACTAATGCGCACACTTGGAGGGAGTAGTATAATAATGACTTATAATTAAATAATATGGCATTTGGAATATCAATATTTTTGAAATTCACTAATCACTAGTTACTCGACCACTTATATACCCCTAGATTTTAACTAATTATAGAATATACTTATGAAATATAACTAGTGTGATCAGTTGACTAATCTCAAAGCTCATTATCATCTATAGGGTATGACTCTAATTAAGCGAGATTATCAGTACCTCTACATTTTAAATTTATTTGAATTAATTATTATTAATAAGTCTGATAATCTCAGTCGTATGAAGTATATTACAGTGTGTATAGAATGACCAGTAGGTGAAGTGAAGCAGTAGGGCGTTATATAGACAGGACTTCTTTTAAGCTTAGAGCTGTCACCTTAGCCATAATCTATCGTCGCTATCCTCAAGTTAGGAGTCTAATAGTGTTATAAAAATGTATCATTTCCCTAGTTCTTAGGAATATTAGACGCAACAGATAAATAGCAAGTAGAATTTGTGAGCCAACATTCTACACTAAACAAAAAGTCTACATTTCAACCATGCGAGGGACACTCCAATTACTATGCTACTATTTGGAATCAGTGTATATTTATAGATTCTTATCTTTTAATAACAGCACAGTACACTAGTAAAATGACTATATTTACAACACGTGGTGCCTCATTTACAAATGATAATTGCTGAGCAATTTACAGAATAACACAATCATATTTATACGATTATATAAATATGGATATACTTAGCGTAATAGAGACTTATTTAGCATGTGAAATACCAGAAGTGAAGATACGATTATCATTTAATGATGATTTGCCTAACAAAACTAACAACACCTGGACCCCCTAAATTAGACACAGTATACTAATAAGGATGAATTAATCACAAATATTCATATATTAAGGAAGTAGTGAGCTAACAGAAAAGACTAGCGATTGAAAAGGACCCAAGTTCGAATAAACCTTATGTATAGCACCATACACGAGAGGGCTTACCACCCTGGATACTGGAAACCTTGTGGGAAAACCTAAAAATGAAACTCGTCCAACGGATTAGAGCATACTACCATCTATTATTGCTAAAACTAAATAAAGGAGTTGTATCTAATCGTTATTTTAAACAATGTAAATTATATTACACGAGACCTATTAACTTAAATTATAAATAAAACGAAACATAAATCATCTCGTTCTACTTATTGTTTTTTGTCACAGTACTTGGTATATTTATTTTTTCAATAAATAGAGTAAACGTTGTTTTTTTTCGGGGTATAAAAGAATGTGGAGCTTTGTTCGTGTTTTCCTTTCACGCAGCCCTAGTTCTCATCGCACTACACAGAGATTTTTTATTCTTAATATATATTTACATTTTCCGGTAATATTCATTTTTTGAGACTAATACTATAGCTGACGCTAGTAAATATCTTTTACTCAACAACAAGGAAAAGACTATAGTGGGCGAGGGGGACATCTAATTGAAAGAATAATTAAATATTGTACATAATCTTCAGTGGTAAAGTGATGAAAAATGCCAGTCTTATTTTTCACGTAATAGATATTTGTACTTATATTGGATTAACTTGGTGTTTCCCAGCACGTGGTGGTTTGTACTATGTGGATATTAATTACTGACTACATTTAGATAACATAAATATTTAAGAAAGGGTTGGTATATGGATGGGTTGGGTTTGCAAGAGCCTTTTTGTATTGGATAATTAATATATTTTGATAACTAATCCAATTGTTTGGTTATTATAGTTATTCATTGATATTAAGTATATATAATAAATTACATGTATTGTTAGTATACTAGTATGTATTGAGAAACTTATTTAATTAGCTTGTTTAAGTGTGGTTATAGTATGGCAACCTAATCTCTTCCTTTCTCGAATTTCGTCATTTTGTTATTATTATATTGGTACATTATTGTTATTGGGATATTGACTAAAGGTATTTTAAGGTGGATGTTGCCATAGTGATATAGGTATTGAGTTGTAATCTGACATTTGATATTTATTGAATACATGTAATTTTAAGTTTGTGACAGTCTCACTTGATTAGACTTATATATGCCAATGTGAACTTCCTATCTGTGTTCATTTATATTTCTTGTCTCTATATCTTTTAAATGCTTCTTTAGATATCTTTATGTTCAGATTTTAGTTTATTTTAGAATAATAAATTTAAAATAGGCGTATTATATAGGTGTCATATTAAATATTTGTGGACTTGTGATCTGTGAAGTCTAGTTATTAAGTGAAGTGGTTTATTTATATAATTGTTAGCTTGTACCTATATCCTTTGGCTATTTCATAGTACTCTCTTTTCTGTTCTATCTTATCTCATACGATATGTAATATTTTAGACCCTTTTCAATTTTCTATATAATTAATGATGATATCCTAATTATATACGAGGTTAAGGTCTATATTTCCAATCATCTTCGTTTGTATTATTTTTTGTTATATGTTTTCTTATAATAATAATATATATATAACCAATCTCCTCCTCCATCATTTTAAAATTTCTGTTAATATACTTTAGAAAATTATAATAAATAGATTTGACATAATATGGTGCAAAATTATGTATACAAATACGATATGTATCTGATTCCTGAAGTGCAATTAATAATACCGCAGGTATATACAATTGTATGTTGGCCATATAGTGTATAAAACAGTGAAAGCGGTTGTTAACATATAGTGGAGTGATATTAACTGTTTCTATACATCAGTTGTTACTAATTCAAACACATTTATCATTATATATATATATAAATTAAAGACTAAATTACATACCATAGATTTAAAATTTCGTAAAAGCTAGCGTAAATAATATAATAAGTTTCATGGATAAGTTTGGTAAAAGTTTTTTTTTGTAAAAACCGAAGTTATGTAACGGAGATTGTATGAGTAATTATATAGTTTCAATGACGAGATCGTAAGAAATAGTGAACATTATATGATAGGAAAAAGAATGTATAGATAAAAGAATAGATGGCTTGCACTCGAAATCGTGAAGAATCGAGTAGAAGACATGATAACCTTGAGGTGTATCAAAACGCTAATTTCCCACAATTATACCCGGAAAGGAGGGTAAGATTGTTTGCATGGGCACTCACCATCAACATAGAGCACAGTGCTAAATATCTATGCTGAGTAATGGAAACCTTCTTTTGCTATCCCCGATTAAATGTTTTATCACAATAGGAGGAGAACTTCCAGAAGGCAAAGAATCTCTTAGAAGAAGTTTACAAGTTTATGCATCTGGCACCTATAAACCTGAGGTAAATCATATTTAAGCGTGTAAAAGACCCTAGAGTTATTCAACCACAGATTCCAGCAAGAATATATCTCTCGCTCCATATAGTCCCTGAGGGCAGAAGACAATAAGTCAGTGAGGTAGGAAAGTATTGTCACAGTTGACCTCAAGGCGTGAAAGCCCATCTGATGATCCAAAAATTGAATAGAAGATGAAATCTAAATGGATTAATGAAATTGTTAGTGTTTGATTACAGAGAGAGAGTTAAAAGATATTCTCTAGACCCAAAACAATGGGAAATATAAAAAATAATGCTCTTATATATTAGTAAAAAATAAAAAATAATATACAAATAGTGTATTTATATTAATTATCAACATATCTTTGATATAAATATAACACAACGATTTTTTTCTCTTTTAAATAAGAGCACTGGAGGGTGCCAGGATCACCTTATATTAAAGTATTGTACGAGGAAGAGAGAGAGACGACTCGTCGACTACAAATTTTCATAATTTGAAATGGAAATACACAAAACGAAATATAATAGATAGAATATTTTCAACAAAATTGGAGTAAATCAAACTCACTCACTAAATGAATGCAAAAATTGTCAAACTACTGATAATAAGATTCCGTAGTCAATTATTAACAATTTATTTACGATGTATTTAACAATCACGTTATGAACTTGTAAAAATAGTAACGCAAATTATAAAAAAAAAAGTAGTCAAGGCCCACAAACTTGCTTGGATCTCAGCTTGTAGCGCCCTCTACAAAAGGTACTTAAAAATAGTTATTTTTACGCCTAAATAAAGAATAACACACTTACAAATGGAAGTACTAATTATAAAGCTTTGTTTTCAATTTTTTATACCACATTTTGGGAAACAAATTCAATTGAAATAAATCTAAACTCCGTGAAAGTATCTAATGTTGTTTATAAAAAATTTGGTACGTTCGTACTTCGTACTAGATTACGTTCTTTTTACTCATTTTGGTACGTTCGTAATTCGTACTAGATTTCGTTCATTTAACTCATTTTAAGATATTTGTCAATAACGTTTTAAAATATTAATATTATTTTAAATTTCGTAATAAATTTTGAATGAAAGTTTATTTAAAAATATAATTGACAATTTTATCATAGTTTCCCAACGTAATTTGATGATTTTATTAATTCCCTATTTCCCTATGTCCTTGTCAACAGCAAGCTGTGTGCTTTGTCCTTGAGTTAGTAAATACACGTCGACTATATATATATATATTTATAGGATATATATATATATATACTATATAGTATATATTGGGTTATATATATATATATATATATATATATGTTATATATATATTACATATATATTACATATATATAAAGCAGAGCATGTTATGGTTGGGTTGCCATACATATATTGGTTATGCTGCTGTTATTATACATATATATATATTATTATATATATACCCTCGCATATATATATATATATATATGTATATGTCATAATATTATTGCTATATATTATTATTGGTTACATATATTACATATTGGTTACATACATATATATATACAGCATATGAGCATATGCTATATATATTGGGTTGCTATACATATTATTATTATATATATATATATATATATATATGTATATATATATATATATATATAGGGTGATATTATTAGAG